>ONZH01025512.1:0-160239 GCA_900303285.1 Rhinella marina | reverse complement strand
AAGTGTGGGTGCAGCCTATAATATATGTATATACCCCTATGTATATACATATATGGGCGGCCCCAAATTGAGGGTCTGTGGCATCACGGCGACATAGGCCTGAAGCCCTGGTGGATATGTATATCCACCAGGTGCTCTAACTGTGTATATATAGATATGTGTGCATGTGCCCCTAGTAGCATGCACCTATATCTATATATTTATATATTTAATGTCCCCTGGTATTGTATGCCCCCTTCTTAATAATGTCCCCTTTGCCTTATATACCCCTAATATCCCACAAAGGTATATAGATACATGTGCATGATTCCCAGTCATGAACATGTATCTAAGATACATGCATTTGGCCAGGTGCCCCCCCCCCCATAGCCCCCAGCAGATGGACAATCGCCCCTCTGCTGGGGACAGATGGAGACCTGATGACTGGTCCAGTCTCAGGTACTTCAAAGGGACAGAAGATCGATCGATCTTCTGTCCCTTCTGTTAATTACCTTCAGCGCTGCTGGGGGTAATTAACAAGACAGGGAAACAAAAGGTTTCCCTGTCTCTGTCCTCCTCCCTCCTCCGGCGCTGTAATTACAGCACCGGAGATACGAGGGTGAGTCACAGACAGGAGGATCAAAGAGATCCTCCGTCTGTGAATTCCTGTGCACTCGGGCCCGGCGCGCTGACGTCATATCGGCGCGCCGGACCACGTGCGCACAGGGCTGCCGGCGTGCGCTCGCAAGCGCGCACACCGGCAGCGCGGGAGCACGGGAGCGAGCGCGACCGGGTTTTAAATAACCCGATCGCGCTGCGCTCTTCAGAGTTGAGCCGTGCCACCCCACCTGGAAGGAGGAATCATCCCCTGGACAACGAGCAGAAGAACCAACCCCTGGAGACGAGCAACCCCCCCCCCTGGAGCTGTAACCCCTCATTGGCTGAGTACCTTGGGTCCCCCTGGACTACCAATGCCCTGCTTGTTACCCCTGACATAACCCCATCCCTGCAACCCCTGGATCCTCTACCCTGCCAGTACAGCCCTGCCCTGCAACCCCTGGTGCTGCCCTGTGACCCCAGACCCCTGCTGCCCCCTGAACCCCTGCAATACCTGTGGACCCCTGCCTACCCCTGCATTACCCCAGCACCATTAACCCCTGATTAACCATTAACCCCTTCCCTGCCAAAACCCCTTGTGTGCCCCTATTGTAATTTAACCCTTTGTTCCCAGGGACAGTATAGTATAGGTGAGGGTGGGCTGCTATCTGTATATTGTGAGTGTATGTGTGTATTTAGTATTGTGGGTGGAATTAATTGTGGGAAGTGTGCAGTGTAGCCAGTGTATAGTAATATTGTATTGTTGTGCGGCTATATGTATATATATTTATATACGCTAATATAAATATATATAGATATAGTCTAAATAATTAGACGGTAGACATTGTTTTGTAATAAAGTATTTTATTGTTTAAAATACAGTTTACATTGTCTTTGTAGTCGCCGCTATAGCTTAAGCGTGTAGGGAATAGAACAGTGTGGGAAATAAATAGGCGGAGCTAGCGTTAGCCGGTTACGCCTATTTATGTATATTAATTAATACTATTCAACAAAATATTACTAATTAATTAACCCTTTAACATTGGCGAGCCAGCCCGAACTGCTTGTGGACTGTGGTTCTGTGAAAACGCACCACAATTGTGTTATTGCGTCAACTAAGATAGGCGGATAGGGAGCGGACAAATAGCGGAGGGACACGGTGCAGTGTGTGCTATATTGTGCTCCTCGACCTTGAAGTTGGACGGATAACACAGGTGTGGGTGGCAGTTTGCACAGGAAACGTCCACAAACAGTGAACCTAAAAGTAACGTGTTTTTATTCCCTTGCACGACTGACCGGCGAGAGTCAATTCACGCTTCGGGTGGATCCAGAAGAGTCGGCGGCAGGCGTTCCGGAGGAAGAGGCTCTTTTCCAAGCAGCGTAGACGGGTGAAGGTCTCCGGCTGGACGGGAAAAAGAAGTTCCAAAACTAGAAGGACGCAGACGACTCCACGCAGAATGGCCACCGAAAAAGTGAGTATGACCTTTGCAACACTGCAGCACTTAAGCAAAAACAGCACATTTAACCCCATCATCCCCACCACATACACGTCCACGGAGATGCTTTGGTCTGCTTTCTTGGACCAAGCCTATGCACACGACAGAGTGCGCATAGGCAAAAGCATCCTTCACAAAAACACGAAACGCCTCCAAATGCTGGCCAAATTAGTTCACACTTTTGAGGACAGCATTTGGAGGCCAGAGCATGTTGCACTGGTCTCTCGGTCGGAGGAGACATTTATCAGTCATTGCCAGTGCTGTGCCAGTAATGTGCAGCAGGTTTCTGCATTGCGGGCGCAGCTGGCGGTGAGTGTGGAGTCTTCTGCTGACCGAGAAACACAGGTGGATGAAATGGAGTCACGGTTGGTAGAGTTGCAGAGGCAAAAGGAGAAACTTGAGGCTCAGTTGACTCAGTCTTATGCTGAGATCAAGGCCTTCAAGGAGCGGGCTGCCTCTACTGACGTGACTCTAGCCAAACTAAATGATGAGGTTGCTGCAAGGTCTCGTTTGGTGACCGGCTTGCAACAAGCCATTAGAAATTTTTCAAAGTTGGTACCGGCCCTTTCTTTTTCTGTAAAGTCAGGGCCAGACTCTCCAAAAATTTTGCCCTGTCCAGGGCAAAAAGGGGGGAGAGATATCTGTAACAGGCCAAATATACCAAAATTTGAGCCTGTTCAGATAGGAAAAAAGAGTCCAACAATTTTTTGTAATAGAGATACGGTGAGAAGTGCGTCCCTGAGAATGGAACAGTTCAGGAGAAGGGAGCACGACTGCAGTGTGGACGGACCTAAGCCATGCAGGGCAGACATCAGGTGTTTTGCATGTACTGGCTTAGGTCACATAGCGAAACACTGCAGGACAGGTAAGTATAGGACACAAAGGACAAGAGGCCAAATTAGGTGTTTTAGGTGTGGGAACGAAGGACACATTGCAAGGAATTGCCCTTGCGCAAATAACTGCAATGTGTCCAGTAGTAAAATCCCTGTAACAAATTGTACAGTGGGGCCTAGCCAGATTGGCCATAAAAGAGTCACCACTCAGCGGATGCCTGATCAGGTGCTGAGGGGTCAAATCGGCCAATCTAGGCTAGAGAATGTTTGACACCCCTGTGCCATTTGTTACCCCGTTGGTCCCCTGTGCATGTCTGTGTCCTGTGTTTGTGTTACCTGTTTGTATGTTTTTATGTTGATGGCGGCAGTCCTTGTTTATGAGTGTGTTTCGTTTTGCTGATTGTTGTAGTCAGTCCCCACTGTGAGTCGGTTGTCAGGCGCGGCTGTTTTTGGTTCACTCTGGTGTCTACTTTGTGTAGAGCAGTGCTATACTGTGGACTGAGGAAGAGGTTGGTTTGCGAGCAGGTAACATCTGTACACGGTGCAGTGTGATGATTACTCTGGGCAGCCAGGGCCTCAGATCGAGACAGGTAGCACTGTTCTGTTCAGGGTTTTCGGTGGGGCTGTGCTATACTGTGGACCAGGGCAGAAAGTGGGTTGCGGACAGGCAACATTGAGGTTGTACTGTGCACACACTTGCTGGTCCGGACAGGTAACACAGCTCTGACTGAGGTGGGACACGGAGTGGTTGACAGCAGGATGCGGCCTGTGGTTTTGTGTTGTGGAGTCCTGTAGAGCCAAGGCAAGGTTTTGGCCATGGATTCTGCTGACCTCCACAACACAGGTTAACAGGGGGAAGTCAGACTGGAAACACATGAGTAGGACAGGGATGCCGTGCCATCATTGAAAAGATGCTTCGTCCACAGCTCCCCTCGGATATCCTAACCTATTAGGTTGGCCATCCTTATCTGTTGGTTCAGAGGGATGTGCGGCAGAGGATGGGATCCTCTGAGGGTTGGGTGTTCTTACACCAGTGTTGGGATGACGAGGGGTCCTGTTGGATGAAGGTCAGCCCAATACCTTTTTCCACACTTGGGTCAAAGGTATTGGTGCTGGTAGCGCAGCAACTAATTGCACCATGAGGGGAGAAATCCCTCAGGAGCGTTGGATATTTTCTTCTATCCTAGGAAGAATATCTTAGGACAAGAAAATACCCTGATCCCGACAAGGAAGGAACCGGATCTTGGCCCCGACACTATCATCTGGCTTCAGCAGTTTGAACCAAGCCGCGATCCAGCTGGAGCCTTGCTAGACTGATCCAGCTGGAGCCTTGCTAGACTAAGAAGACGGATGTGTCCTGGAGGGAATGACTGTTCAGCAAAGGTCACATCATTTATCCAGTGATGGTTCGTCTGGTTCTGGTTCTGAATGGCAAGAGACTTGTGGACTATCACCCCAGAACCAGATAGAACATCACGAAGATGATCGGAGAGGACGGCTCAGGATGCGATTCCAGTAACATCCTGAAGCCAGGGACTGCATTTGATCCTATGAGGGTTCAGGATGTAGGTCCAACGCCACCCTGAAACCCCATAGTAGTTTATCTTTGCTGATTTTTCCCTCTATTGTTGGGTGGGTCAATGTGGGGCAGTGTGTTTGAGTGAGTGGGGACAAGAGTAGGGCACGCTAGGGACAGGACCACGTTATTTGTCACTCCAACCCTAAGAACGGTGCAGTTCGTAAGGGATGGACTGAATGACAGTTAGTGCGGTGGTCTTTCCCGCAGTTAGAATTTAGGTGCTATGACATCACCTCACCCTCCAGAAAGTCTGACCTGCCTTGTAAAGACCTGCGTATCTGTCCATGAAAGAACTTCCTCAAAGACAGAATCTACAAGCAAGATGGAAAGAGGTGTCGGGAGAAAAGTGATAAAAGAGGCCAGTCCACCTGTGCTACGTGGATCGGCCTAGAAGAGGAAGAGTGAAGCTGTCCCAGAGTCTAACCAACAAAGAGAAGGCAGTGGGAGCAGCTGATACTGGAAGACCGACACCACATGAAGATCGCGAGCAGAGCCATCCCAGAGTCCAATCAACAAAAGACGACAGTGGGAAGAGCTGAGGCTTAAAGACCTTCACTACCCAGATGTGAGGGTGAAGCCATCCCTAAAGTCAGACCAATTGAAGAAGACTATGGGAGTAGCGGAAGCTTAGAGACAGTGGTGTGCCATCCCAGAAGTCCGAACAAGTAAAGACGACTGAGGGAGACGCTGATGCCTTATACCGAGAGAAGACGAGGATAGTTTGATCTGTGGACGGAGACGTCAGGTTACGGTGAAGGGCAGGGAAGAGGTCGCGTAACCACGAGGGGTGATGTCTCAGTACCTAAGGACCGACACATTCTTCAGTCCATCCTGAACTGGTATCCGTTGTGTGGGAGGGAGGAGGCAAATGTATCCCCACACTTCCGTCCCATTTAATTTGTCGTGTTCTCGACAACAGGGGGATTGTAGAAGGAAGTGTGGGTGCAGCCTATAATATATGTATATACCCCTATGTATATACATATATGGGCGGCCCCAAATTGAGGGTCTGTGGCATCACGGCGACATAGGCCTGAAGCCCTGGTGGATATGTATATCCACCAGGTGCTCTAACTGTGTATATATAGATATGTGTGCATGTGCCCCTAGTAGCATGCACCTATATCTATATATTTATATATTTAATGTCCCCTGGTATTGTATGCCCCCTTCTTAATAATGTCCCCTTTGCCTTATATACCCCTAATATCCCACAAAGGTATATAGATACATGTGCATGATTCCCAGTCATGAACATGTATCTAAGATACATGCATTTGGCCAGGTGCCCCCCCCCCATAGCCCCCAGCAGATGGACAATCGCCCCTCTGCTGGGGACAGATGGAGACCTGATGACTGGTCCAGTCTCAGGTACTTCAAAGGGACAGAAGATCGATCGATCTTCTGTCCCTTCTGTTAATTACCTTCAGCGCTGCTGGGGGTAATTAACAAGACAGGGAAACAAAAGGTTTCCCTGTCTCTGTCCTCCTCCCTCCTCCGGCGCTGTAATTACAGCACCGGAGATACGAGGGTGAGTCACAGACAGGAGGATCAAAGAGATCCTCCGTCTGTGAATTCCTGTGCACTCGGGCCCGGCGCGCTGACGTCATATCGGCGCGCCGGACCACGTGCGCACAGGGCTGCCGGCGTGCGCTCGCAAGCGCGCACACCGGCAGCGCGGGAGCACGGGAGCGAGCGCGACCGGGTTTAAATAACCCGATCGCGCTGCGCTCTTCAGAGTTGAGCCGTGCCACCCCACCTGGAAGGAGGAATCATCCCCTGGACAACGAGCAGAAGAACCAACCCCTGGAGACGAGCAACCCCCCCCCCTGGAGCTGTAACCCCTCATTGGCTGAGTACCTTGGGTCCCCCTGGACTACCAATGCCCTGCTTGTTACCCCTGACATAACCCCATCCCTGCAACCCCTGGATCCTCTACCCTGCCAGTACAGCCCTGCCCTGCAACCCCTGGTGCTGCCCTGTGACCCCAGACCCCTGCTGCCCCCTGAACCCCTGCAATACCTGTGGACCCCTGCCTACCCCTGCATTACCCCAGCACCATTAACCCCTGATTAACCATTAACCCCTTCCCTGCCAAAACCCCTTGTGTGCCCCTATTGTAATTTAACCCTTTGTTCCCAGGGACAGTATAGTATAGGTGAGGGTGGGCTGCTATCTGTATATTGTGAGTGTATGTGTGTATTTAGTATTGTGGGTGGAATTAATTGTGGGAAGTGTGCAGTGTAGCCAGTGTATAGTAATATTGTATTGTTGTGCGGCTATATGTATATATATTTATATACGCTAATATAAATATATATAGATATAGTCTAAATAATTAGACGGTAGACATTGTTTTGTAATAAAGTATTTTATTGTTTAAAATACAGTTTACATTGTCTTTGTAGTCGCCGCTATAGCTTAAGCGTGTAGGGAATAGAACAGTGTGGGAAATAAATAGGCGGAGCTAGCGTTAGCCGGTTACGCCTATTTATGTATATTAATTAATACTATTCAACAAAATATTACTAATTAATTAACCCTTTAACAGTTTTACAGCCAAAGGTGTTGGATGATTGAGCTATATGTGAGTATGCTACAAGATGAGTTACTTCATACACTCGAGTACTATGGGTATGAAAAGGACGACGAGTGTTCCAGCAGGACAACGACCCAAAGCATACGTCAAGATTGGTGAAGAAATGGTTCAATGACAATGAAGTAGAGTTGCTGAATTTGCCCTGACAGTCCTCAGATCTCAACCCAATCGAACACTTGTGGGTAGAGTTGAAGATAAAGCTGTATTCATACCCAAACGAGTCGACCAGTATGCACCAACATTGGGAATGTGTAGAAGAGACCTGGGAACAGATTTCAATTGAGACATGGTTGAATGTGATCGAGAGTATGCACAGAAGGATTCAGGCAGTGTTGAAAGCCAAAGGTGGTTTTACAAAATAATTAAAATCAAAATTTAGAATTTTAGGTGCAAAACAATAGTAATGCAGACAAGAATGTGCATAACTGATCATATGCTAAATAGTTGCAAGTCCAATTTATGTAAGAGATAGCCAAGATGGTTGTTCCTAAAATTATGGTAGTCTCATGTTCGAAACTGTAGTGGATGGTGAGATATGGATCTTGAAAGTCAAAAGTTCAAAACATTGTTACCCTTTTGCTCGTCAGTGTATGTGATCAGTGCATCAATACACAGGGTAGCACACAAAATTATCTGTGAGTAATAATTTGAAATTAGACGTCAGTCCTCAATCATCCACTTCCATTTATTTCTGTCTCCACAGAGTTGCCTTTTTTTCTTTTGAAGTTGCTCAATTTATTGAAATCAACATATACATGATCAAGAGAAGTTGGACCTGATGAAATGGAGCTTTCATGTGTATGGAATCTTATATGTATTTTTCTATTTCCAGCATCTCATCTGGCACACATCAGTCAAGTCGAACTGGCTTCAGGGCAGTTACTGGTGAACATCTAGGGGTAGCCTTACATTTACTAATCAGAGTCGTGAAGAAAAATAAGTAGTAAATTTAGAGTTTGCTGGCGGTAGTTTTGGACGGTGGCCCTGAACTCTTTTCTTACTTCTGATTCTTTAAAGGCTATGTACAATTTCAGGGGCATTTTTTTTAATGATTGCATTTTACTCATTTTGGGCTAAAATTCATTTTTTCACTTGGTCTTAAAAATATTGAGCTGTTCTGTCACAAAGGGTTAACTGTCTATCTGTGTGAATGGTACTTTCACTTTGTGCCAGCCCTAATAAACCTTAAAGGGGTTATCCCACGAATAATGTAAAAAATAAAAATCAGGCATCATATAGGACATGACAACCTCTTTTTAACAAAGCTAGAACCAGTCCTGTACCTCACATGGATCCAGAGATCTCCCCATTCATTGCTCTGCTAGATTTATATCAAGCTGACAGCTCAGGGGAGTGTCTCCTCTGCTGCAGCTCAGGGGGCGTGTCCATGGTCTCCCTATCACAGCTCAGGAGACAGTTAAAAGTTGAAACTGAGCATGTGCGGCCTGCTCAGTGAATAGGTCAAAGAAATAAGAATATAAGTGGTCCTATACAGATACATTTTACTGAATAACTCAGTAGCTATACAGACTTTTTAATTACATGCAATTACAAAAGTATTCAGATCCAGGTGCTGGTTTGAAAACTGTAGAATATTTTTCGTGGGACAACCCCTTTAACTCTAAATTACTAAAAGGTCATATTCTTATCAATCAGATAGGAATTCGGCTATAATGAGTGTTAAGGAGGTCAGGAGCTGCCTGACAGAACAGAGAGAAAATTCATAGTCTGCTACTAGAAAAACCCAAGCCTGCACAAAGACAGGGGTTCAAAATTTTTAATAGAAACTAACTGAAAAAAATGATTTTTCTCTCAAAATGAGTACAATGCAATAATATAAAATATTGCCCCCCAAGGTATACTGCATTTCTCTCACTATAAGATGCACCTAGGTTTTAGATGGATGAATATAAGAAAAAATGAACCAAAGAGTGTGCTAAATTATTAACAGTCCAGTGTGTATAATGTGCCCAGTGCCTCTTAGTAATAGTCCTGTGTGTATATTGTACCCAGTGCCCATTTGTAACAGTCCAGCGTGCATACTGTGCCTAGCCCCCTTAATAACAGTCCAATGTGATATCTGTTCCCTGTGTGCCTTAGTAACAGTCCAGTGTGCATACTGTGCCCACTGCTAACCTGTATGCCATCACAGCTCTGTATTGTACTTCTGTGCAGTTGTAGTACCCCTTAATCTCCCTTATCATCCTGACTGAAAGCATTCCTGATCGATGTGAGACCCAGATGACTTCACAACCAGAGGCTTCAGCCAGCCCAGAGGAACAGATGAATGCAGAAACCAGCGAATATCACAGAGAAGTACCAAGGGTAAACTACCAGCCAGGTATCTTGAGTAACAGTGTGTACCCACCCTAAGGGTGGACCACCCTTGAATTTTATAACTTAGACTTGAACAATGACTGGGATTATGTACATCCAAATTAGGTATTCACCCCTAGTCCCCAAAGTTTACACAGGTTCCAATCTGTTGGACACTTTCCTCTTTTGCACTTTGCTATAATTTTCAGAGTAACTAAATTGAACTCTGTTGACACAGGCCTATAGAGCATCATTTTGCACCTTAAATGGGCACATGGACTATGAACTGCACTGATTGCTGATAGTCCCCAATCAAAAATGTTATCCCTATACTCTTATCCAAAGGACACAGCAGTCCAGACACCCTATTTGTCAGTGAGTAATATTTCATGTGTCTGATCTTAAAAGATTAAGAGGCCGCGGATCCACAATACCACAGATGCCGACCAGTGTGTGTTCCGCAATTTGCGGAACACGCGGCCCGGCACCCCAATCAAGATGCCAATCAATATGCTACTGCATATAAGAATGGACATGTTCTATTTTTTCTTGCGGAGCCGCGGCTGCCCACTCTCATTGAAGTGAACGGGGCTGCATCTATTCCGCACGGTCGTGTGAACAGGCTCTAAGGGGCACATTTATTAAGATGGCCTGTCCTCTTCTCCGACCACACCACACCCATAATTTTAGACCTGGCATGAGCAGGGCGAAGTCGCAGATAGCCTAATTTAGGTGTATTTCAGCTTAGTAAATGACCCCTTAAACCTTTGATAGTTACACTATTCATTATTATGCAACGTACCATTTGTTATGTGCCTAACCTTATATTTCCAGATTTCTTGCTACTTCACCCCTCGTAAGATTCAGAAGAGAGCTTACTTTAAAAAGGATTTTTCCTATAAAGAGACAGAGCTGAACTGGCTAGTTAGTTCCTGCTTCCCTTATAAATGTCCTTTTATATGGGACTATTTAGCAGGCGATTCTTTCCCTGCAAGTGCCTGCTCATCAATGAAGGAAACTGCTGCATTTACATGGAACGATCTCCTCCACGCTATGAGGAGAATTGATCACTAATGCTATTGCTTGTCCCCATATAGAACCATTATTTGCGGATAGCAGATCGTGTTTACACAGTACCATCTGCTGCCAGCAAACGAGGATTTAAGTGACCGCATGAAAGATACGATTACCCGATGAACAAGCATTTACACCACCAGATAATTACCAACGAGCGTTCCTATGAAGTCTTGTTAGCGATTAACTGGACGATTCTCAGCCTGTGTAAAGGGCTCTTAATTAACTTGGAGAGTTGGTTGAGTTGGTGAGCTAGAGAGAGGAGTTCAATCCAGTCTGAGGAAGACCCCTGCATGTGTAGTTCTTGTTGGAACAACACAGAGAAAGGTTAAGGACCCCATAGCATTTGCCAAGTTAATTTTTAGGCTTGAAGCCTGTCTAGTATTATTAATGCAGCTTTCATTGCTGCTTTTGGAAAATTTTGATGTTTTGCATTTTGTTGCCTCTTTGCTCAAAAGCATATTGCCAAAAGCAACAGATTGCAGAAATAGATTGCTTCTACCAGGAAAGGTTTTGCTGACCTCAGTCAAACTGCTGTTAAAGACTGTTTCCTGCTTGCTTGATTGGAATTGTTCTACCATTGGTCAAGTAAATGAACTCTTGAGTTGGTTGTTCACTATTTCCTTGTCTCCTGCCTATTAATTTGCACATCACCATCATGGAAATCCCACCTCCCACTAGCCAGGAGATGTAACACAGTGTGTGATCCAGAGGGAAATTATTACTCCTAACATCCAAAGTGCAACCTGGGGCGATATAAAAAAAATTCCCACGATAATGATATTAAGAAATGTATCACAATAACGATATACACTCACCGGCCACTTTATTAGGTACACCATGCTAGTAACGGGTTGGACCCCCTTTTGCCTTCAGAACTGCCTCAATTCTTCGTGGCATAGATTCAACAAGGTGCTGGAAGCATTCCTCAGAGATTTTGGTCCATATTGACATGATGGCATCACACAGTTGCCGCAGATTTGTCGGCTGCACATCCATGATGCGAATCTCCCGTTCCACCACATCCCAAAGATGCTCTATTGGATTGAGATCTGGTGACTGTGGAGGCCATTTGAGTACAGTGAACTCATTGTCATGTTCAAGAAACCAGTCTGAGATGATTCCAGCTTTATGACATGGCGCATTATCCTGCTGAAAGTAGCCATCAGATGTTGGGTACATTGTGGTCATAAAGGGATGGACATGGTCAGCAACAATACTCAGGTAGGCTGTGGCGTTGCAACGATGCTCAATTGGTACCAAGGGGCCCAAAGAGTGCCAAGAAATTATTCCCAACACCATGACACCACCACCACCAGCTTGAACCGTTGATACAAGGCAGGATGGATCCATGCTTTCATGTTGTTGACGCCAAATTCTGACCCTACCATCCGAATGTCGCAGCAGAAATCGAGACTCATCAGACCAGGCAACGTTTTTCCAATCTTCTACTGTCCAATTTCGATGAGCTTGTGCAAATTGTAGCCTCAGTTTCCTGTTCTTAGCTGAAAGGAGTGGCACCCGGTGTGGTCTTCTGCTGCTGTAGCCCATCTGCCTCAAAGTTCGACGTACTGTGCGTTCAGAGATGCTCTTCTGCCTACCTTGGTTGTAACAGGTGGCAATTTGAGTCACTGTTGCCTTTCTATCAGCTCGAACCAGTCTGCCCATTCTCCTCTGACCTCTGGCATCAACAAGGCATTTCCGCCAACAGAACTGCCGCTCACTGGATGTTTTTTCTTTTTCGGACCATTCTCTGTAAACCCTAGAGATGGTTGTGCGTGAAAATCCCAGTAGATCAGCAGTTTCTGAAATACTCAGACCAGCCCTTCTGGCACCAACAACCATGCCACGTTCAAAGGCACTCAAATCACCTTTCTTCCCCATACTGATGCTCGGTTTGAACTGCAGGAGATTGTCTTGACCATGTCTACATGCCTAAATGCACTGAGTTGCCGCCATGTGATTGGCTGATTAGAAATTAAGTGTTAACGAGCAGTTGGACAGGTGTACCTAATAAAGTGGCTGGTGAGTGTATATTGTGATAAATAGCGATTTAGAAGAAAAAAACATTTGGGACCACAAGAAGACATTATACTGTATGGGGCAATGGTGCCACAAGGGGTTATACTGTATGTGGGGGCCACAAGGAGACATTATACTGTATGGGGCGGTTGCCCACAAGGAGACGTTATACTGTATGGGGGCCACAAGGAGACGTTATATACTGTATGGGGGCCACAAGGAGACATTATATACTTATGGGGGCCACAAGGAGACATTATACTGCATGGGGACAACAAGGAAACATTATACTGTATGGGGGCCACAAGGATACATACTGTATGGGGGCCACAAGGATGTAGTTTTATGTCAAATTTATGCAGAAATATAGAAAATTCTTAAGGGTTCAAAAACTTTCAAGCACCACTGTGCACACAGACACACCCACACACACAGAATGTCATTTGAAAACATTTAAAATGTTAAATATTAAAAAAACAAACTCCACATATTTGAAATGTCTTCTTTTTGCTTTCTTTGTTTTCTCTCAACAGCATGTAGTTTGTTCATTAGACCCAAATGAATCAATGCTAGTGACCGATAATCTGCCCAAATATGACTGATGCAGGATGATAAATTTGCTGCAGCTTTAGACTGTCTAGTATAAGTTTATACCACCTATTTGTTGCCTTACTTTGTGCCAGAAATTTTCAAATGTTGACAATCTACTCCCTGTTGTGCAACGAGGCAAAGAAAGTGTCTAAAAAAGTTAAGAAATGGGGAGCAAAGACACTTTTTGGTGCAAATTGGCCAATTCCTCTATTATAATGATTGACTTGTATTGCATATATACTAGATATACAACTCTACAAAGTATAAGAGTTACCTAAGTGATAGCCCTGACTCTAAACTAAAAAATTCATTAATCTTTATTAATATCTATATAAAACCCCTATTCCCTGGGTACATCTATAATAGCTCCAAATCAGTCCCAAATATACAGATATTCCTTAGAGTATACAGTCACGTATTAATCCAATAAGTCCGGCAGGTGCCTTCTATAAGAGGAGTTGAAACAAGAGGAAAAAATCTTACCCATTTGAGAATGGGAGTCCTGTGGCCGTGTTGCACTGTTCAATCTAAATCCCACAAAAAATATATGAAGATATATATATATATATATATATATATATATTTATATATATATATACTGCAGATCGTCTCCCTTCTAGCGGTGGAGGGAGTACTTATAATTACACCACACCGCCATCTGAGACGATGGGCAGCATAATGAAGAGGAAGTATCATTTGCAACAGGACTAAAGGATTGTTACTTTCTGCCCTCTTTATTTTCCTCACCGCCACTGCCAGTCAAAGTTACTGTAGATCAGTTCAGCAGGAGATTAACCCCAAGTGTTCCAGAAGCATACACAAGTCTCATAGGATACTATAGAAGAACTTAATATAGGCTCCCCTGCCCCATCCAGTTTACCATTACAATCACTCCTAGGCAACACAAAGTGCAATTTCACAGGTCTCTGATTAATTTACCTTTTTTTAAAAAAAAATTGTAAGAAAAAAATTGTCCTCCACCTCACCCACTTTATCTTACTTCTATGTCAAAAAAGGTGGCATAGGTGCTTCATAAATCAGGCGCTCATTCTGACCAACGTATTTCTCTATGTATTCACATCAGCAAACTGATATAAGTACATATATCATCTCTTGGTTCCCTTCTATTACAAAGCTGGCTGCCTACTGCCCCACATGGCAACCACCATCGCACTCTATCTGACAAACGACTCCCCTCCAGTGGGAGCCATACAGAGCACTCATTCGGGATTTGTGGGGCGTCCCAGCAGTCCGACCCCAACAGATCTAATAGTTGTGTCCTAGCTTGTGGATACTGTATAACATGAGATAACCAGAATACCCCTTTAACCCCTTGCCATTTTTCACCTTAAAGGGGTATTCTCATCTTAGACAATGGGGGCATATCACTAGGATATGCCCCCATTGTCTTATAGGTGCGGGTCCCACTGCTGGGACCCGCACCTATAGCCAGAACGGAGCGGGGAGCGCTGCGCCTGGAGGACCCCAGGTTTCCGGGGGTCCGGCCACCACCAGGCACAGCTCCCCGCGCCGCTCATAGAAATGAATGGGAGCCGGGCCGTGCATGCGCGGTGCGCTCCCATTCATTTCTATGGAGCCGACGGAAGTAGCCGAGCCAGCGCTCGGCTATTTTCGGCGGCCCCATAGAAATGAATGGAGGGCGGCTGCGCATGCGCAGTGCGCCCTCATTCACTTCGGGGGCTCCGTTCTCGATATAGGTGCGGGTCCCAGCGGTGGGACCCGCACCTATAAGACAATGGGGGCATATCCTAGCGATATGCCCCCATTGTCTAAAATGAGAATAACCCTTTAAGGACCAGGCCGTTTTTTGAAACTTGACGTGTGTCACTTTATGTGGTAATAACTTTGAAACGCTTTTACTTATCCAAGCCATTCTGAGATTGTTTTCTCGTGACACATTGTACTTCATGATAATGGAACATTTTAGTCGATATAATTCACCTTTATTTATTAAAAAATCTAAAATTTACCGAAAATTTGGAAAAATGTGCAATTTTCAAAATTTGAATTTATCTGCTTTTAAGGGAGATAGTGATACATCATAAAATAGCTATTACTTTACATTTCCCATATGTCCACTTTCATGTTTGCATCATTTTGTAAATGTAATTTTATTTTTTAGGATCTTATAAGGCTTACAATTTTAGAAGCAAATTTTTAAGAAAATTTCTGAAACCCATTTTTTTAAGGACCACTTCAGTTATGAAGTCACTGTGGGGCTTAGATAGTGTAAACCACCAATAATTGACCCTACTGTACAAACTACACCCCTGAAGTTATTCAAAACTGATTTTACAAACTGTGTTAACCCTTTAGGTGTTCCACAAGAATTAAAGGAAAAAGGAGATGACATTTTTTAATTTCACTTTTTTGGCAGATTTTCCATTTTAATTCATCTTTTTCCTGTAACACATCAAGGGTTAACAGCTAAATAAAACTCAATATTTATTACCCCAATTCTGCAGTTTACAGAAACACCCCATATGTGGTCGTAAACTGCTGTACAGGCACACGACAGGGCGCAGAAGGAAAGGAGCGTCATATGGTTTTTGGAGGGCAGATTTCACTGGGATAATTTTAAGTTGCCATATGATATTTTAAGACCTCCTGATGCACCCATAGAGTAGAAACTCCAAAAAAGTAACCCCATTTTGTAAATTATATGATATGGTGACACTTTTATTGGTACTATTTTGTGGTATATATGACTTTTGATTGCTCTATATTATGCTTTTTGTGAGGCAAGGTAGCAAAAAAATGGCTGTTCTGGCACAGTTTTTATTTTTTGTTTTTTACAGTGTTCACCTGACAGATTAAATCATGTGCTATTTTTATAGAGCAGGTTGTTATGGAGGTGACGATATCAAATATGTCTACTTTTGTTTCAGTTTTACATAATAAAGCATTTTTTAAATAAATCATGTTTGTGTGTCTCCTTTTTCTAAAAGGCATATTACTTTTATTTTTCGGGCGATCATCTAGGGTCATGAAGGGTCTCATTTTTTGCGACATGAGATGATGGTTTGATTGGTACTATTTTGGGGAACATACTTCTTTTTGATAATTTGGTATTACACCTTTTGTGATGTATGGTGACAAAAAAATTGATTTTTTTGGCACGGTTTTTAATTTTTTTTTTACGGTGTTCACCGGACAGGTTAGCTCATGTGACATTTTTATAGAGAAGGTTGTTACGGACGAGGCAATACATAACATGTCTGTTTTTAAATATATTTTGGTTTTAAACAATAAAATAAATTTTGAAACCAAAAAAATGATGTTTTTATGTCTCCATTTTCTGAGAGCCATATCTTTTTTATTTTTTAGCCGATTGTTTCAGGTAGGGTGCCATTTTTTGCGGGATGAGATGACGGTTTGATTGGTATTATTTTTGGTAGATATGACTTTTTGATCGCTTTGTATTACACTTTTTGTTACGTAAGGTGATAAAAAAAATGGCTTTTTGGCTCAGTTTTGTTTTTTTTGTTTTTTTTTGTTACGGTGTTCACCGGACGGGTTAGCTCATGTGATATTTTTATAGAGAAGGTTGTTACGGATGAGGCGATACATAACATGTCTGTTTTTAAATATATTTTGGCTTTAAACAATAAAATAATTTTTGAAACAAAAAAATGATATTGTTATGTCTCCATTTTCTGAGAGCCATATCTTTTTTATTTTTTAGCCGATTGTTTTAGGTAGGGTGTCATTTTTTGCAGGATGAGATGACAGTTTGATTGGTATTATTTTGGGGTAGATATGACTTTTTAATCGCTTGTTATTACACTTTTTGAGATGAAAGGTGACAAAAATGGCTTTTTTAGCACAGTTTTTATTATTTTTTTACGTTGTTGACCAGATGGGGTGGATCATTTGATATTTTTATAGAGCAGGTTTTTACATACGCAATGATACCTAATATGTCTGTTTTTTATTTTTTACAATTTTATATGTCACTTTTTATTGGAAAAGGGCTTTTTTCTAAATTGAAACTTTATTCAACATTTCAGGGTCTGATCCCTGTTTCAATGCACCACAATACATCTGTATTGTACTGCATTGTCTATCAGCGCTGGGACCCGATGGAAGAGGTGAGGGAACGCAAACCTCCCATATGCCGCGGTCAGCACTGACAGCGGCATATGAGGGGTTAATCCATCTGCATTGGCGTCATCACCGATGCTGGTGGATGCAGCAGCTGTTACTGACAGCCGGATTTCTGCTTCTAATGGGGGCAATGAATGCTAGTCCTGGGGCACTAAGTACCCGCAATTTAGAACGAGCATTCTCGTCCAGGGTAGTTAAGGTGTTAATCCCTGACTCAGGCAGAACCTAATCGGAGCATGCAATTTTGCCATTGATATGCTAAGTGGTTGCAGAGTATGGTATAAGGAATCCAATTATTGTATGTTCAAGTCTCCTTGGAGGGCCTAAAAGAAAATTAAAAAAGTAAAAAAAAGTTTTGTAAAAATATAAAAAAAATAAAATAATTAAATATTGAAAACAACTTCCCCCATTTTTATAAATAAAAATAAGCAAATAAACATAATTGTTAAATGAATGGGATTGCCACAGCAGTCGCAAGAAATCCAACCGTGTTGGATTGATTGTGACTGCCGCGGCAATCCCATTTGTTTCTATGGGATCCCTGCTACTCAGGGATCCTGGCTGCAA
Source organism: Rhinella marina (assembly GCA_900303285.1). Classification (NCBI taxonomy): domain Eukaryota; kingdom Metazoa; phylum Chordata; class Amphibia; order Anura; family Bufonidae; genus Rhinella; species Rhinella marina. The sequence continues at coordinate 142,458 of ONZH01025512.1, read as the reverse complement.
CGGGTGTCGCACCACAACTGTCGCCGTGTAGCCCTAGCCTTAAACAGCTCTATAGATAGAAATATAAAAACATAATGGGTGTCAGAATATGGCAATGCTAAGGTATGGCTTTTGGAAGGCAGAGAGTAAATAAAATATGGAAATATGGCTGCATTAGGAAAGGGCTAAGAGTTGTTGTACACAAGTATAATACAGCCACTTGCATCGGGCTTAAAAGGTATTCTAAACAAAGTGCCAAGCATGGCCATACAACAATCAGTAAAGGTTTCTCTCCAACTGTACAAAAGCAAGTTTCTTATAAAACGTTGTGCCACACCATATATATAGGAGTGACTCTACGAAAGTGTGAATACTAACACCGTTTGCAGATCAACATGTAGATCACATGAAAATAAGGAGGTGGCTGGGCTTCTAATCAGAGGAGCTTACCAAAATACAAGGGGGGAAATTACCTCTAAAAGCTCATTAGCAGATGATTGCTTGCTGGTAAGGGACCTGGTCCCAGGGCAATAAAATGGCAGGGGATGTGACCACCCCCATGCAATATGGGTATTCTTATATGTGATAAACTTTGCTACATAGGAACATAATGGATATACTGTAAATGATTATTTTATCCCAGTAGATAATGAGTAATGTCCTATGGTCTGTAGTAACTGGAGAGTAATTGGCAGTGTATCCTACATCACTTTATTACATAAGGAAGGGTAAAATGGATTTACAAAATGCAAAGCCATTTGTTTGCTCACACAAGTCTTCAAGAGGAAGATGACACTACATTGCGTTATCTATGACATTTATAACTAAATTCTCATACATTTTGTGTTTCCTCGCCAATAAACAAGCAGAACATTAAAAGATGTAGCAAAGTTAAACCAGAATACTTCAAAACAGTGCTAACAAACTTACTGTCACCCACTTCAGAGACACCACAATGGCTTTGAAGATGAAGAAACAGGAACTTCACACAGGAAACTGTTTTAACTAGTAAAATGTGGTGATATTTACCCAATAAGAATTTTATAACCAAATTTGGCAGATAACATCTTCTAATATCTTGTAAAATACATGATTAATTTGCATGGGCCAATTGAACAGGCAATCATCTCCTCAGTGTGCGGGGACCTATAGAGAATCATTGTTTCTGGGCAGCAGAAAGAATGGATAATCTGCTGCCCAGAAACAATGATTTTGGTGTCCATGTTAACAATGCTTTCACATGATGAATGAGTGTTTGCACCTTTACATAGACCAATACTTGGCCTGATAATCATCTTGTGTAGGGACCTTTACAAATCTTTATTTAAAAAAAAAACACATTCAACACAACAATCATTGTTAACAACAATCCAGACTACCAAAGCATACACAATTGATCATATTATTCACTTTTTATGCTGCTTGTGATTAAATGTTGATCATTGCATTTATATGGGTTTGTCATCAGTAGTTTTCTGTGGGGAACAATGAAAATATGTTAATTGATTCAATGGTCAAACATTTTAAATTTTTTCAAACCACCAATGAAAGTTATTTCCATGAGATCAATAATGAGAAATGCTGGTTACATTTATATCTACCACCAATAAAGGAGACGTTTTGAAGTCAAACAATCATTTTAGAGGAATAATTAATAAAAATTTAATAAACATTAATAAAGTTAAATAATGCATACAAATTAATATTGGCAAATATTTATACAAAGGCATGCATAAAAAGGATATTAGATGTAGGGCCCATTCACACAACCAAAATTGCAGAATAGGTGCGGGCCCGTTCACTTCTATGGCTGGCTCGCGATCTTGCCGAGCCGCAGCTCCATGCCGTCTGAATGCGGCCTTATAAGAGTAAAAGAAAAAGGTGCCATAGCTTGTTATTCGCCCACTTTCTAATTCCTGAAAGATGATCACTGTCAGTCTAATACAGCTATTTGTGAATATAGTTGTGCCTAGTGGAGAAGGGAAACCTGTCATGATGGAGAATATTATATATCTGAGCTGGGAACACAGACATCTTTACGAGTGAACGGGGATGGTGAGTGTGTTTTTATTAATTCATCAGGCCTCAGGCAGTTTCAATTGGAAAAGTACCATGGACAGCCTATTTTAATCTAGTAGTCACTAGTCCACAAACCATCTTTTTGTGAAAGAACATTCCCCCAAAAAATGTTCATCCTTTGGAGTTATTGAACATGTCTTGTCAGCTTTAAATAACTGTAAAGGTCAGGGTTAACTAAATAGCTGTGTTGGTGTAGACAGTTCTTTAATGGTTGTCCTACCATAAACTTACTTCTGTCTAATGGATGTTCACTTTGTGACCTTGATTAGGCCCGTTTCTAAGTCTAGTCCATTGGGGTTGATCTGAAAATCAACTGCAGCAAAGTTGACACCTGCATCTTAATCTAGCAGAAGGTTAGTGACAAGATTTCCATTTTGACAAGTACTAAGTGAAGTACGTTTGCACATTATAAATGCAATGATTGATAATGGAAGTGGATGATCTCCTGTGAGAACAAACAATTGGACATGTTTAAATCACACATGCCTAATACTTCTTTCCTCTGACTTATGTGGTAAGGCTGAGTTCACATCAACATTCAGCCTTTCCGTTATAGGAGCAGGAGAACGGAAAGGACTGGTTCAGCACTTAAAGGGGTTATCCCACGAATAATGTAAAAAATGAAAATCAGACATCATATAGTACATGACAACCTCTTTTTAACAAAGCTAGAACCAGCCCTGTACCTCGCATGGATCCAGAGATATCCCCATTCATTGCTCTGCTAGATTTATATCAGGTTGGCAGCTCAAGGGGAGTGTCTTTTCTGCCGCAGCTCAGGAGGCGTGTCTCAGCTCTCCCTATCACAGCTCAGGAGGCAGTTAAAAGTTGAAACTGAGCATGTGCGGCCTGCTCAGTGTATAGGTCAAAGAAATAAGAAATTAAGTGGTCCTATACAGATACATTTTATTGAATAACTCAATATTTATACAAAATTTTTAATTACATGCAAATACAAAAGTATTCAGATCCAGGGGCTGGTTTTAAAACTGTAGAATATTTTTCGTGGGACAACCCCTTTAACTGACCCAAACTCCTTTCGGCGCAGTTATGTGCCGAAGCTGTCCTTTCTGTTCTCCTGCGCCTAAAACGGAAAGGCTGAATGCTGATGTGAACTCAACCTAAGGTGTTACTGACACAGCCTGCACATTAAAAGAGATGGTTTTGGTCAATGGTCATCTAAGGTCATGTTCACATGAAGTTTAGTTTTATTTCTTCTGATCCGTCAGAAGAACAGAAAAAAAAACCCCACAGATCCCTTATTTTGAGCATCAGTTGTGATCATTTTGTGTCACCTCCGTCAGAGATTAGTTATTTTTGACGGGAGAACAAGTCATTTTCTCTGACAGAAGTGACACAAACTGATGCAAACTGATCCTCAAAATAACTGATCCGTTTTTTTTTTACTCTTCTTCTGATGGATCAGAAGAACAGAAAGCTAAACACTGATATGAACTCAGCCTAACTTGTATGGACACTATTAGACTCAAGTCTATTGTAAATTTAATTAGAAATGTATAAATGTAAAATATGTGCCTATGTGAGGACTAAAGGTTTGTTGTAGTTGCAGCCATGAATGTACAGTAACTGTAAATGGTTTGATTACTGCAAGGACTACTCATATAGAATATACCTTTCAATTGTGAGAAGGTTCATGGGCATTCCAAACTTTTTTATAGTCAATACCAGAAATACCTGAAAATACAAATTGCACCATATGTGTTTGCTGAGATAACACAAAGGTGTTAATGTGTGTATGTACACAGAACGACATGCTGACTCTGTATATACTATTCACCACACATTGCGAGTACGCTACATTATAGACACAGATCATTTTGTTAAACTAAAAGAAGGTTCCTCTTTATATGTAAGCAATTCCATTTCCCTCTTTCACATGAGTTTTCCATCCGGATGACACAGAAGTGAATGGGACTTGCAGGGACTGCCACTGATATGCCTAATTTATGACGATGCACATGATTTGTCATAAATTAGATTATTCTTAGGGCAGCGCAAAAGGGAAACAAAAACCAACGTAAAAAGCCGGTGTTAGTAAATGTGCCCCAATCCGTATCGCTCATGTGAAAGAGGCCTTAATCTCACTTTTTTATTTCATTAAGTGTGTTTTTTTTAATTAAAATTCAGTCTTACTGAGCCAAATCTCAGTACCTTGTATCCAGACAGACTGCTAAATGGACATTAGGGGTACAGCTACACTGTGACATGTGTTGCACAACATTTATGTCCCAGCAATGTCACACAACATTTTTTGTAATGATAGTCAATGGTGTCGCACTGGGAAATACTACAACAGTGGCACTAAAATCCAACTTAGATGTTGCAGTGCAACACCATTGACTATATCATTACAAAAAAAGTCGCTCAACATTTTTCAACACAAATGTGGTGTGACACATGTAGCTGTACCCTTTTTATTCCCTGACTTGCTGTCGCGTGAGCCCTTATATAGTTGCCCTATACCCAGGACTAAGAAACAACTTCACACCTTAATAAAACCTGATAACACCTTTAATGCTCCGCAATCTGTCAATATACTAATCAAAGGTTGATGGTGACTACAGTGTAAGTATACCTTTATAAATCTTTGATAATGCAGACGATTTGGCAATTTATTGCTCATGCAACTGTATACTACTGCTGGTGAAAAAAATTGGACAATGTGAGTATAACTGTGGGTAGGCCTTGATATTGAGATCACATTGTAGTTGTAGTCAGATGGTACAGAGTTAGGCACCAAAGTCTGGATGGATGCTTTAATTGTCATACTATCAATACATTCCATTTGTACACAGAAATGTTTTTTTGGTCATGTATGAATATTTACTTGTTGAGACATTTGCAATTATGGCCCAGCATTTTCTTGTCTCCAGTCTTAGACTTTTGAGATAAGGTTTGGGTCATTATCCTGCTGGTGCATCTATGGTGTCTGAATAAGGCCTCATTCACATCTTTGGTAGGAGCAGTAGGCAGCTCTCAGAATCATAATTTGTATGGGCATGGGTGTCCCAGTAGTTTTAAGAGAGGAGCTCTGGTGTTTTTGGAGGCTGAGGTTATACATGCATTGACACTATTAAAGTCAAACAAGGCCATGAGTCTAGATGGCATCTACCCCAGAGTCCCTAAAGAACTCTAGTCTGTGATTGCTGGAGTTCCTCTAATGACCTTGTTCCTCTAATGGATTTGTTTAACTAGTCACTTTAATAGGTGATGTTCTGGAAGATTGGATAATGGCAAGTGTTGTTCCCATCCACAAAAAGGCTAGCAGACAGGAAGCTGGAAACTACAGACCAGTGGACTTAACACAGTAGTAGTAAAAGTAATGGAAACCCCCCAAAAAAGACATTAATTGACCACCTAAAAACCAACAACTTATTGCATCCAAAACACCATGACTTCACTAAGGCCCAATCATGTCAAATTAATTGACTATGGCACAAAAGTGGTGGATAAAGGAGGTGCCGTGGACATTACCTACCTGGATTTTCGCAAATTCTTTGATACAGTACCACATAATGAGCTGGTAAGTAAGGTTTGTCTGTTTGCCGATGACTCAAAAGTGTGTAATGGGGTTGATATTCCTGGAGAGGTTTGTAACATGGAAAAATATTTAGTTTCATTAGATAAATGGTCCAAACAATGGAAACTTCACGTCATTGTTTCCAAATGTAAAATAATGCAGTTGGGGAGAAGGAACCCTCAGTCTGAATATCGTATTGGCAGCTCTGTGTTAGCGAGGACTTCAGAAGAGAAGGATTTATGTGTCCTGATCAGACAGCTTCAGAATGAGTGCACAGTGTAGATAGGCAACAGGGAAAGCAAGTAAGATGCTTGGCTGTATAGCCAGAAGTATAACCAATAGGGTGAGAGAGATTGTGATCCCATTGTATAGTGCGCTAGTGAGGCCATATCTGGAATACAGTGTCCAGTTCTGGACACCCTTTCTATTTCCCGGTATTGAGATCCGTCATAGGGTCTCAATACCGGGAAAAAACGCTTCCATTTTGTCCCCATTCATTGTCAATGGGGACGTAACTAAGCAGAATGAATGCTCCAAAAAGCAAGCTGTGGTTTTCTTTCTGTCATGGGATGCGGAGAAAGACGGATCCATCATGACCCACAATGCAAGTCGAAGGGGATGGATCCATTTTCAATAGAAAATGGATTCATCCCCATTGACTTTCAATGGAGTTCAGGACAGATCCGTCTTGGCTATGTTAAAGATAATACAACCGGATTGGTTCATAACAGATGCAGATGGTTGTATTATCAGTAACTGAAGCAGTTTTGCTGAGCCCTGCTGGATTCAGCAAAAATGCTAGTGTGAAAGTAGCCTTAAAGGGATTCTGTCACCACCATTTTACAAATTAAGTTATTTATACCATCGGATTCATCTAGTCATATGGAGTTCTAAATGGTAATTGTTATAGGGCATAGATGCAGTTTTGAGGTAAAAAAAACGATTTTTAGCAGCTGTCAGTCACTTACTATAAGGAGCCCAAGGGGAGTTGACAAGCGTTGCAGGAGCCCGGGCTCGGCGATTCCTTGGAGCCCAGGACCGCCCACCTATTTAATATTCACTTCACTGAGTGAGTCAGTGAAGCTCCGGCGCGGCTGAAATCCCGCGCATGCGCAGTACATCAGGTGAGGCCGCTGCCCGCAGACCGCACGGGCGCAGGCCTCTTGATGTACTGCGCCTGCGCGGGATTTCAGCCGCGCCGGAGCTTCATTGACTCACTCAGTGAAGTGAATATTAAATAGGTGGGCGGTCCTGGGCTCCAAGGAATCGCCGAGCCCGGGCTCCTGCAACGCTTGTCAACTCCCCTTGGGCTCCTTATAGTAAGTGACTGACAGCTGCTAAAAATCGTTTTTTTTACCTCAAAACTGCATCTATGCCCTATAACAATTACCATTTAGAACTCCATATGACTAGATGAATCCGATGGTATAAATAACTTAATTTGTAAAATGGTGGTGACAGAATCCCTTTAAAGAACTTAGGTGGGCGGCTGTCCTCATTCATCATTTTCCAAGCCAGTTTATGGCATGGAAAATGGCCTTAAACTACGCCAGCAAAGGAGCTAGCATAGTTTTAATCATGTGGCATGGCCGGCAGCGGCAAGAGCAGATTTTATGTAGAGGCCTGCACCTCTACAATATTAGGGTGCGGGGGATCCCTGAAGCTACTCAGCAACAGGACCTGATTTCTACTCTACAGGGCTTGTTTAACGGCCTCCTGGGAAGGCCCCCGACAGAGGAACTGATCATAGACAGGGCACATCGCACACTCGGCCCGCCTAGCCCTGACCTGGCGCGACCCACGGACATCGTCTGCAGGGTGCATTTTTTCCAGCTTAAAGAAGACATAATGCGCAAAGCACGCGCTAAAGATGACATCGTATTTGATGGCGCCCATGTACAACTCCTCCAAGACCTTTCTCGGTCCACCCTCGCCAAGCGCAGAGCCTTGCGCCCTCTACTGCTTCTCCTACGTGAACGCAATATCCCTTATAATTGGGGGTACCCATTTCAATTGGTGATCCGCCGGGGCCCCCGCACCCACTACTTGCGTTCCCCTGAGGATCTTCCGGAACTGCTAGCCGCACTGGACCTCCCTTCAGTCTCTATCTCCGCAGCAGACTGGCCTCTGGTCTCCACGATCCCGCAGCGAGCACCATGTCGGCGAGAAGTCAGACCCTCTTTCTTGTCCTCGCCTGTCCAGGGGAGACAACGCCCGGATACACGTCGTCCTGATACTGAGAGATGACTTTTGGCAACATAGAGCCGTTTGCAGATGGTTCCAGCTTTTCTTTTCGGATCGGCGGTGACATGGTGACTGTATCGGATGTATTGTGCCTTATTGCGGGACTCAATTTTTGAAAGGGGAGGAGGAGGTTCCTGCAGTATTATGGTGGAGTGCCGTAGGGACCTGTTGATCGGGGTTACTTAGGGAATAACGGGAATGGGGGAATTGCAATTGTATATTCTGGTAATATCGGGGCTATATTACTAGGAGAAAATACTGTATGTTCTTTCTCACGAGATTAGGGAGCGGTTTTGTTTTTGAGCCATCTTATACAAGCAGCTCCCTATCGGCCTCCACCATATCCCTTCTCCATTCATAGCTCCCCTTTTGTCACCTACCTCCTACCGCCCCCACGAGGTTCCTACAAGTGCCTAGTTGTGCTGCACTACAGTTTGCTAGTTATTGTTACTTCCCCTCAGTTTGGGTTCTTAGTGTGCCTTTATGCTCGAGCAGGGCCGGAGGGATACTCTGGCTCTGATTTCCGATCACCCTCCATTAGATTTACGAGTGCCAATTTGGCGCTTTCCTTTTGTCTTAATTGACAGTATCTGTTTACCCTAGCTCTTAGTGATTTAGGGTTCTGGTCCCCTTCGATTGAGGGACCTTTTCTTCACGTATACTCTTGTTGTCTCCCCTTCTTTCTTTTTCTAGTCTCCTCTTTGCGTCTCTCTTGTCTCTTGTCCCTGTCCTGAACCCCCCCAGCCTTTTTTGTCCCCTTTCCCGGTGTAGTCTGTTTGACCCCCCTGTGTATACCTGATTGCCTGCGGGAAATGGTGAATCTCCAACTCTGCTCCCTCAATGTCCGAGGGTTTCATACCCCGGAGAAACGGTCACATATCCTCTACCAAATGCATAAACAAAAAATTCACATACTGTGTCTTCAGGAAACACATTTCAAGTCGGGGCATCTGCCAGTGTTGCAAAACCGTTATTACACAACCTGGTTTCACAGCACTAACCCAGAAGCTAAAACGAAAGGGGTTAGTGTGGCAATACATAAATCCCTCCCGGCTGTTGCCATTGGTCATGAATCAGACCCAACAGGCCGCTTTGTATTTGTTAAGCCTCGCATTTATGAGCGCCTTTTCACCCTTGCGAATGTTTATCTCCCAAACCAGGACCAAGTGCAGGCAGGCAAACGCATTCTGAAGCGGCTGGCGGAGTTTGCGGAGGGCCTTGTAGTGACGGCAGGTGATTTTAACCTAGTTATGGATCGTCTGATGGACTCCTCCTCGGGGCACTCGCAACTCTCTTCTACACAGACTCGCCTCTTTTGTAAGGTACTTTTTGACATGCACCTGGTAGACATCTGGCGCATTCTCCACCCCGACACTAGAGACTATACTTACTACTCACCTGCACACGGCTCTTACAGCCGGCTTGATTACTTTTTTGTTGATCATCGCTTGCTGTCTTGGCACCCTCGGGCCGTGATTGGGGCCATGATCTGGACAGAGTATGCTCCCCTCATGGTCTCATTTTCGATCCCAGGGGGGCTACCTAGGGAATGGTCCTGGCGCCTTAACCCCAACCTGCTCTCGGACTCGGTGTGTAGGGAGGCGATCTGTAAATCCATCTTTGACTTTCTTACTTACTCAAGACACAACGCCGCTTCCATACCAGTGGGAGGCCTTAAAATGCGTGGTTAGGGGCATACTCATCCAGCAGGGCGCACGTCTTAAGAGGGAAAAGGGGGTGAAAGTACAACAGCTTCTGTCCCAGATACACCGGGCTGAGATTTCCCACAAACAGAATCGAGATCCCAATGTGCTTGCTTCCCTGATGGATACACGCGCTCAGTTGCGAGCCCTATTAGATAGAAAGTACGCACAGTCAGAGAGAGAGTGAGCTCCCATTACTATGAATATTCCAACAAATGTGGGGCCTCACTAGCCAGGTTTATACATCCCCGACCCCAGCAGACTTTTGTCCCAAAAGTGAAATCCCCTGGGGGTTCAGTAGTCCATAGGCCTGAAGATATAGTCGCTACATTTAAAGATTTCTACCAGTCCTTGTATGGCATACGCGGTCCCTTGGCTGATATGGAGGCGATGGCCTTTCAGAAGCGAGTCGATGCCTACGTTTCTGAAAAGGCCCTCCCCTCTGGACCCCCTGAGGAGCTTGCTACCCTAGAGGATGCCTTTACTGATCAAGAGTTGAATTCCAGAACCCCTTCTGGAAAAAGCCCTGGACCGGACGGTTTTACGGCCAGGTTCTACAAGGAATTTACATCTCAATTGTCCCCCTTTCTGGTACGGGTATTTAACTCCATCACTGGTGATTGGACTTTCGCCCCTCAAATGTTATTGGCTACCATCTCAGTTATACAGAAACCTGGAAAAGATGCGTCCTCCTGTGCAAACTATAGGCCTATCTCTCTAATTAACGCAGACGTGAAATTGTATTCTAAGATGCTGGCCAACCGTTTACTACCTATTCTGCCTCAGGTCGTCCATACGGACCAGGTGGGATTCGTACCACGCAGGGAGGCTAGAGACAACCTTAACAAGACTTTTCTCCTTATGCACCACGTTCGCACAGCAGCTATCCCAACCTGCCTGGTCTCGGTCGACGCCGAAAAGGCGTTCGACCGAGTCCATTGGCAATTTTTGCGTTCCACATTGGGTCACCTTGGACTTGGTCCCTCCATGTTGCACCGCATCTTTGCCCTAGAGCTTGATGGGCGAGGCCCATGGCAAGGGAGCACAAATTGAGAAGATCTGGTCTGTGTGGCTCCACTTCAGAGAACACGGAAGACTCGTTACCTTACTTGAGAGACGACCAGGTTGAGTTCGACCTTCCTCGTACGGCTTCTCCCCGAACCTCTTGTTTCCTTCCATTCCTTCCTCTCCTTTGTAATGTCTCCTTTCCTTCTAATCCCTACCCTCTTTTTATTTTTCCCTTTTTTCTTTTTTCTTCTTTCCTCAATTAATGCATGGATAGCTTCAGCTGATGATTGCCTTAGATAGCGTCTAACGTTTTGCTACCTTCTCAGTAATTTTAGACCTAATGATTACTGCTGGCCCTGTGCGGCCAATTGTTTTTGCTGAATGATTACTTTCTCTGTATTCTTGTTTCATAATTGAAAACTTCTTGAAAACCTAATAAACTTGATTTCTACCTAAGATATTAAAAGAAAAAATATAAGGGCAGACTAGATGGACCAGGTGGTGTTCCGGCACAGAGCAGCCTGTCGGATCCTCTACTTCTCTGCTGGATCACCATTGACTGCAATGAGGTCCGCCCGTGATCCGGCCAATCTCTGGTACATTTTTTGTCTGGCGAGAATTTACACCAGATCAGGCTGTCGGATCTCATCAAAGGAGATGTGAGCGAGGCCTAAGACACTGTGCAGTTTGTTTCACTACAAAATGAATTCTCAGATTTTATTGTGCATTACACAGATTCTAAGTACAGAAACATCATTGCACATTGAAATAGGCTTTTTCCATAAACCCACCAACCTCTAGTAGCCAAAAAGTGGCGGCCAGTAGGATGGAGTTGGCTGAACAGGGTCAGGGGACACCTGTTCTACAGAGGGGAGGTCAGATTGCTCTAATTTCTTAATTCGAATTTCTTTATACGCCAGAACAGGGATCAGCAACCTTTGGCACTCCAGCTGCTGTGAAACTACGGGTACAACTCCCAGCATGCACACTTACTTGGCTGTTCTTGTAACTCCAATAGAAGTCAAAGGAGGATTCTGGGAGTTGTAGTTTCTAAACAGCTGAGCACTAGAGGTTTCTGATCCCTGTGCTAGAATATAAACAATGATTCCAGTTTCCTAAAGTTTTATTTAAAAAAAAAAAAGACAGATGTTGAAATGTCGAATTTCACTTTGGCCTTAGGTGTAAAAGTATTACACAAACACCTGACATTCAATAGCTTAAGAAAGTTAATCGGCTGGCTTTTTTCAGCATCTTTGGATGTCAGACACTTTTGTACTACTGTGAATGGACAAATTAATTGTTACTACTTTGTCAGTATGCAATATCTTGACAGCATTTCATCAAGATAGTGACTTTCTGGCGAAACTAAATAAAGGATTGAGGTATAAATTACATTAACATAAAATAGCACTAGTTGTAATATTAGTGTTAATCATAATTCTTATATCTATTATAGAACATGTCATATTCTTGTTTGTTTTACAGACAAGGATAGGACTGTTCTATAGTGGGCAGGATGTTCTGTTCCGCAAAATTCAGAATGCACACGGCCAGTGTTCTGTGGATCTGCAGTTTCGGACCACAAAAACAGCAATGACTGTTACGTCCCTGTCACATCCGTTTTCTTATGGACCCATTCACTTCAGCGGTCCATGGTCCATATTTTGCGCCAAGAATAGGACATGTCCTAGCCTTTTGTGGAATGGACACACAGATGTGGGCAGAACATAGATGACATCTGTGTGTGGTCAGTTTCTTATGGGGACCCACAAAAATGAATAGGTCTGTGTGCAATCTTCAAAAAATGGGGATTGGACAACAAATACGGTTGTGTACATGAGGCCTATCACTGAATTTTAGGTGTCACTTAAAACAGTTGCTTCACTTCAGCAAATGGCATTTATCATTTATTTTATCTATTTTACTCATTTATATTGCACTGACATATTCCTCAGCGCTTTACAGACCATTGCTGTGATCATTTGCTGTCCCCAATGGGGCTCACAATCAAAGTTCCCTCTCAGTGGCGTATGGGAGGAAACCGGAGTACGCAGAGGAAACCCATGCAAACATGGGGAGAACATACAAACTCCATTCAGATGTTGTTTGCTTACTTGATTCAGTTTTAAATCACATACACTGATCATGTCCAGGGGTTATATCTACCCTGCTATCCAGCAGTGGTGACTGTGCTTGCACACTATAGGAAAAAGCACTGGCCCTTCTGATAGCCTGGACTGTGGGAGTCAGGGTTGCCAACAGTCTAGAAATTCCTCGACAGTCAGTAAAAATAGGTGAATTTTTTTCCTGTGTCCATGATTTTTTTAAGGCTGATGGTACTTGATCTGGTTATCTTTGCAGTAATTATTATTTCACAGTTTCCAGCTCTAATGAGTTCCTATCAGTACTACAGACTATAGACTTCTATTACTTACATTCTTTATTATTCATTATGGTTTTCCAATTTTTTTTTAATGTTGTCTGTCCATAAATGTTGGATAATTTGGCCAGAAAAAAAAGAAAAATTCCAGTTATCAACCAGGTGGGAGTGTGCATATGAACGCTTGCACAGTAGCTCCCGACCACCTCATATCTGCGCTGCAGCAGTGGTCGTAACACCTGGAAACGAGCAGTGTACAGTACAGACCAAAAGTTTGGACACACCTTCTCATTCAAAGAGTTTTCTGTATTTTCATGACTATGAAAATTGTAGATTCACACTGAAGGCATCAAAACTATGAATTAACACATGTGGAATTATATACTTAACAAAAAAGTGTGAAACAACTGAAAATATGTCTTATATTCTAGGTTCTTCAAAGTAGCCACCTTTTGCTTTGATTACTGCTTTGCACACTCTTGGCATTCTCTTGATGAGCTTCAAGAGGTAGTCACCTGAAATGGTATTCCAACAGTCTTGAAGGAGTTCCCAGAGATGCTTAGCACTTGTTGGCCCTTTTGCCTTCACTCTGCGGTCCAGCTCACCCCAAACCATCTCGATTGGGTTCAGGTCTGGTGACTGTGGAGGCCAGGTCATCTGGCGTAGCACCCCATCACTCTCCTTCTTGGTCAAATAGCCCTTACACAGCCTGGAGGTGTGTTTGGGGACATTGTTCTGTTGATAAATAAATGATGGTCCAACTAAACGCAAACCGGATGGAATAGCATGCCGCTGCAAGATGCCGTGGTAGCCATGCTGGTTCAGTATGCCTTCAATTATGAATAAATCCCCAACAGTGTCACCAGCAAAGCACCCCCACACCATCACACCTCCTCCTCCATGCTTCACGGTGGGATCCAGGCATGTAGAGTCCATCCGTTCACCTTTTCTGCGTCGCACAAAGACACGGTGGTTGGAACCAAAGATCTTAAATTTGAACTCATCAGACCAAAGCACAGATTTCCACTGGTCTAATGTCCATTCCTTGTGTTCTTTAGCCCAAACAAGTCTCTTCTGCTTATTGCCTGTCCTTAGCAGTGGTTTCCTAGCAGCTATTTTACCATGAAGGCCTGCTGCACACAGTCTCCTCTTAACAGTTGTGATTTCTGAGGCTGGTGACTCGGATGAACTTATCCTCCGCAGCAGAGGTGACTGTTGGTCTTCCTTTCCTGGGGCGGTCCTCATGTGAGCCAGTTTCTTTGTAGTGCTTGATGGTTTTTGCGACTGCACTTGGGGACACTTTCAAAGTTTTCCCAATTTTTCGGACTGACTGACCTTCATTTCTTAAAGTAATGATGGCCACTTGTTTTTCTTTACTTAGCTGCTTTTTTCTTGCCATAATACAAATTCTAACAGTCTATTCAGTAGGACTATCAGCTGTGTATCCACCTGACTTCTGCCCAACACAACTCATGGTCCCAACCCCATTTATAAGGCAAGAAATCCCACTTATTAAACCTGACAGGGCACACCTGTGAATTGAAAACCATTTCAGGTGACTACCTCTTGAAGCTCATCAAAAGAATGACAAGATTGTGCAAAGCAGTAATCAAAGCAAAACGTGGCTACTTTAAAAAGAACCTAGAATATAAGACATATTTACAGTTGTTTCACACTTTTTTGTTAAGTATATAATTCCACATGTGTTAATTCATAGTTTTGATGCCTTCAGTGTGAATCTACAATTTTCATAGTCATGAAAATACAGAAGACTCTTTGAATGAGAAGGTGTGTCGAAACTTTTGGTCTGTACTGTATAATGTGATGGAAAATTGAATCCAGCCAGCAAAGGAATCAATATGGACAGTCAGAAAACATTACTAAGTGCCTTGTATTATTTACATGACAAATGTCATTTGTTGAAGTGAGACAACCCGCTAAATATATATTTGACAATTTCATATTTAAATTATGGATCAGTGTATGAAGCACATGTATTGTATTTGCTATACCAGTGGTCCTCACCTCCATTCCTCAGGGCCCACTTGCCAGTCATGTTTTCAAGATTTCCTTAGTATTGAGCAGGTGATATAATTAGTGTCCATCCATCAGGACTTACCACAGGTATTCATTCTTTGGGATATTCCCAAATCGTGACCGGTAGGTGGGCCCTGAGTACCGGAGTTGAGGAACTCTGTGCTATACAATGTTGAATGTCCTGTAGTACCATCTGCTGGCAACATGAGGTACAAGAGTTATTGTACTCTTCTTGTTGTACAGGAGGACAGCTAGTTCTGGAAAATCCAAACTTTGTGTTAGGTAAATATTAGGTTAAAAAAAAAGTTGGACATGGAGGCAAATGACACCCCATAAGCATAATACATAACAGCTTATCAATTAATAAATAACAACATGACACCTTGAAATTGGAATAAAATGGGTGCAATGCTTTATTATGGGTAACCATGAATAAATTAATTAGATTAATAAATAATTAAAAAAATTCTACTTAATAAATTAAATAACCATTTAAAACCTCAATTAATTACCAAAATCCACTCAGCAATAGCTGAGTGATACAACCCCACTAATAAAGCAATGCGACAATAACAATGCATGATAAATAGAGAGTTAGGGCGGGGCGACGATCCGATCTTTCATAAACCTGGCCCAGAAGCGCTGCCGAACCCTGCAATTTAAATATTATTTTTCCTGCCGCAGGTGGAAGAATAAATCAGGGACAGAAATTCTCCCCTAGTAACGCCATCCACCAATCAGATGACGATCTTCAGCTGGCATCAATCTTGTAGCTGAAACCAGAAAGAACCAGCTGGCACCAGATCAAAACTTCATCCTGAGGTAATCCTGAAAATAAAAGAGCGGGAAAAGAAAAGGTGGGGGGGGGAGAGAAAGCCACCTAACATACTAAATGTTGTAATTGCCCCCATGTGTCCCCAAAGCACATGTCTATACATTCTGGCTGTAAATGTAACAAATATTAATGCATTAGCCAAAGTGGCATAACTTATAAAATTGTTTCCACAATCTGAAATTTATGTGCTGGTAAAAATATTTCTTTACATTCTTTTCTCCCTCACAGAGGCATCAAACGGGGCATCACATAAATTTTGTATGTGTCCATAATGTGGTCCAGTAGTGCTGCAAACATATAGCGACTGAGCACAAGATGAGCCCTTATTTCTTATATTTTGGCCAGAAATAAGATAATAAGATAATAAGATAAGAAGATAATGGGGGTCATTTACTTTCAGAAATTGGCCTATTTTTGGCGTATGTTTGGCGCAGATTGTGGCACAAAGGTTTGCGCAGATTGGGACTTTCCCACACTCACTATAGGGGCGTGGAGTGGGCAGGGAAGGGGACTGGCTGGCAGGCCTTCCTCATTTACCATTTTCTCCACCTTTTTTTAGGCATTGAAAAGGTCTAAATTTAAGCCAACGAGGAAGCTGACGTAGATTTAGATCGGTGGTGGATGCGCCAAAGTTATGTAGAGGCCAGCACCTCTTCATAACTTCTGATGATCCACCACTAGCACACGGGGTTATTAAGACCAGCGTCTAAAACATCTGTCTTAATAAATGATCTCCAATGTGCTCATGTTTCTGCAACATAAGAATAACTTTATTTATAGACATTGTTCCGTTTGATCATTTAACCCCTTCAATCCCAGGCCTGTTTTCAGCTTCCTGACCAGGCCATTTTTTGCAAATCTGACGTGTGTCACTTTATGTGGTAATAACTTTGGAACGCTTGTACTTATCAAAGCCATTCTGAGAATTTTTTCTCGTCACATATTGTGCTTCACGACAGTAGTAAATTTGTGTCAAAAAAATGAAATATTATTATTATTTAAAAAATATCAAATTTACCAAAAATTTGGAAAAATTTGCAAATTTCCAAATTTCAATTTCTCTACTTTCAAAATACATAGTAATACCTCCAAAAATAGTTATTATTTTATATTATATATGTCTACTTTATGTTGGCATCATTTTATAAATGTCTTTTTTACTTTTTTAGGACGTTAGAAGGCTTAGAAGTTTAGAAGCCATTTTTCAAATTTTCAACAAAATTTCCAAAACCATTTTTTTAAGCACCAATTCAGTTATAAAGTGATTTTGAGGGGCTTACGTAATGGAAACCACCCATAAATGACCGCATTTTAGAAACTACACCCTTCAAATTATAAAAAACTGCTGTTACAAACTTTGTTAACCCTTGAGGTATTCCACAAGAATTAATGGAAAATTTCAAAATTTCACTTTTTTGGTAGTTTCGTAATGTTAATAATTTTTTTCTTGCAACACAGCAAGGGTTAACAGCAAACTAAACCTCAATATGCATTGCTCTGATTTTGCAGTTTACAGAAATACCCCATATGTGGTGGTAAACGTCTCTATGGGTTTGTGGCAGTGATCAGAAGGAAAGAAGCGCCATACGGATTTTGGAGGCAGATTTTGCTAGAATGGTTTTTAGACACCATTTTGTAATTGAAAGACCCTGACATACCCCTACAGTGGAAACCCTCAAAAAGTGACCCCATTTTGGAAACTACACCCTTCAAAGAATATATTAAGGGGGGTACTGGCCACTTTGACCCCCCTAAGCGTTTTACGGAATTTGGAAACACTTGGCTGTGAAAATGAAAAGTTTTATTTCCAATAAAATGTTGCTTTAGCTCCAAATTTTTCATTTTCACAAGGGGTAACAGGAGAAAAGCACCCCATAATATGTCTTATTTTTTGCAGGACGAGATGACGGTTTGTTTGGTACCATTTTGGTGTACATATGCTTTTTTGATCGCGTGGTATTACACTTTGGCCCCATTCACACGTCCGTATAATGTGTCCGCATCCTTTCCGCATCCGTTTCCGCAATTGCGGACAATTACGCGGATAGGATGCGGATCCATTCATTTCAATAGGTCTCGAATAAAGAAATCCTCCTGTCGGCATAAAGAAATCCTCCTGTCTTACTTTTCTCCCGAATTGCGGTCCATAGCACAATGAAAGTCTATGGATCCGCAAAAAATGCGGAAGACATGCGGAAAGGCATCCGCATGTCATCCGTATTTGCGGATTCCGTTCCAGGAGGGGTATAAAAAAAAGATGTTATTCATCCTTCCGTTTTTGGCGGATCCGCAAAAAACGGATGACATATGGATACATCCTTTCCGTTTTTTACAGAAAAACGGAACGGATGTCCTGGAAAAAACAGAGTTTTTTGCGGAAGAAAGGATCCGCAAAAAACTGACCGTTTTCCAGGATGTGCAAAAATACAGACGTGTGAATGGGGCCTTTTTGTGAGGCAAGAGGGAAAAAATGGCTGTTTTGGCATAGTTTAAAAAATTTTTTTTTTACAGCATTCACCTGGGGGGCCCTCTCATGTAATATTTTTATATATCAAGTTGTTGCGGGCGCGGTGATACCCAATATTTCTAACATTTTTTATTTTTGGAAAGTTTTACCAGTTTTATTTTTGTGTTGCTATTTTCTGAGAGCCATATTTTTTTATTTTTTGGGCGATTGTCCCAGGTAGGGTCTAAATTTCTGCGGGACGAGATGACGGTTTGATTGGTACCATTTTGGGGTAAATACGCCTTTTTGATCGCGTGGTATTACACTTTTTGTGAGTCAAGGTGAAAAAAATGGCTGTTATGGCATAGTTTTAAAAAAATTTTTTTACAGCATTCACCTGGGGGGCCATCTCATGTAATATTTTTTATAGAGCAGGTTGTTACGGACGCGGCGATACCCAACATGTCTAACATTTTTATTTTTTGAAAGTTTTACACATTAGATGCATTTTGAACAAAATAAAATATTTTTTGTGTTGCCATTTTCTGAGAGCCATATTTTTTTTATTTTTCTGGCGATTGTCTTAGGTAGAGTCTCATTTTTTGCGGAACAAGATGAAGGTTTTATTGGTACCATTTTGGGGTACATACGCTTTTTTGATCGCCTGCTATTACACTTTTTGTAAGTGAAGGTGACCAAAAAATGGCTGTTTTGGCACTGTTTTTTTTTTTACTGCGTTCACCTGGATCATGTGATATTTTTATAGAGCCGGTCGATACGGACATGGCGATACCTAAAATGTTTTTTTATTTTTTTTCCCTATTTTTACAATTTTTTTAAATATTATTTTGTGAAAAGGACGCTTTTTTTGGAACTTGAAACTTTTTTTTGTAAAACTTTATTTTTTTCACTTTTTTTTTCACTTTCTTTTTTTACACTTTTTTAACTTTTGGGGGTCTGATCCCCTTTACAATGCATTACAATACTTTTGTATTGTAATGCATTGGCTGTAAGTGTATTACTCAATGTAATACACTTACAGCCTTCTGCCTGTGAGATCCAGGGAGATACAGGCATCCGGCTGCTATCTAAGCCATCGGGTCCCCGTCACAGCAGTGCAGGGACCCGATGGACACCCATTCCCACCGCCCGTATCGCATGTGCCGTGGTCAGCACAGCCGAACCCCCGACGCTAGCACTACGGCGCTGGTCGGGAAGTCACTTCTCGCAGCGCCGTACATGTACGGTGCTGGTCGGGAAGGGGTTAAAGTTGGTTTCCACCTTTTAGATATTGACATGAGTTGAGCCGCAAAATAAAGAGTATTATTAAAAAAAATTAAAAAAAAATTTCCCCCAAACATGTCATTAAAAAAATGTTACAAGTAAAAATAAATAAATAAAATAGACATATTTGGTATCACCACATCTGCAACGACTGGCTCTATCAAAATATCACATGATCTACCCCATCAAGTGAACTGCGTAAAAAAATCTAATAAAAATTATGCCAAAACAGCTTTTTTTTGTCGCCTCACCTACCAAAAAACATAATATGAAACAATCAAAAAGTCGTATGCATCCCAAAATGGTAGCAATAAAAACGTCACCTCATCCCGCAAAAAAGGGGCCCCCACACAAGATCATAGCCAGAAAAATGAAAAAAAAATGGCTCTTAAAAATTGCAGCACAAAAACATGATTTTTTTTCCTAAAATTGCTCTTATTGTGTAAAACGTAAAAAAAAAAAAAAATAAAACAGACATATTTAGTATTGTTGCGTCCGTAACAACTGGCTCTACAAAAATATCACATGATCTACCCCATCAAGTGAACGGTGTAAAAACAAATATAGAAAAATGCCCCTAAACTGATTTTTTTTTTTCAGTTAACCTCCCAAAAATTAGATTAAAAAGTGATCAGAAAGCCAGATGTACCCCAAAATGGTGCCAATAAAAAACACAGCTTGTTCCGCAAAAAATAAGCCCTCACGCAGCTCAGTCCACAAAAAAATTAAAAAGTTATTGCTCCTAAAAACCTTGACAGATCCCCAAATAACAGTTTATGACCACATGTGGGGTGTTTCTGCAAACTGCAGAATCGGGGTAATAAATATTGAGTTTTGTTGTTAACCCTTGATGTGTTACAGGAAAAAAATGGAAAATCTGCAAAAAAAGTGAAATTTTGAAATTTCACATCTATTTTGCTTTAATTCCTGTGGAATACTTAAAGGGTTAACAACATTTCTAAAACCAGTTTTGAATAGTTTGAGGGGTGTAGTTTCTAAAATGGGGTAATTTATGGGTGGTTTCTATTATGTAAGCCCACAAAGTGACTTCAGAACTGAACTGGTCCTTAAAAAAGTTGATTTTGCAAATTTGCAAAAATTGCTTCTAAAATTCTAAACCTTTTACTGTCCTAAAAAAATAAAATGACTCTACCAAAATGATGCCAACGTAAAGTAGACATATCGGGAATGTAAATTAAAAAGTATTTTATGGGGTATTACTATCTGTCTTAAAAGCAGAGAGATTCAAATTTAGAAAACAGTGATTTTTTTCAAATTTTCGTTAACTTTTGGATTTTTTTTATAAATAAAATTAAAACTTATCGACTCAAATTTACCATTAACTTGAAGTACAATGTGTCACGAGAAAACAGTCTCAGAATCGCTTGGATAAGTAAAAGCGTTCCAAAGTTATTACCGCATGAAGTGACACATGTCAGATTTGCAAAATTAGGCCTGGTCAGGAAGGGGGTAAATGGTAAATGGCCCTGATCTGAAGTGCTTAAAAACCCTGTAGTTAACCTTAATCCAGTATATATTCTGTACATATTATTATATTTAAAGTATATGTATTTGAAGAGGTAGAGCCTGTTTAAAAGAATAATGCTTTGTATGATAGTAATAGGCTTAAGCTGGTTTCAACATTTCTTCTTAAAAATTCTTCTTAAAAAGTTATACACATTTGGCATCCATTTAAGCCATTTCCTTCTGAGATCCATTCTTTTCATATGGAAAAAAAAAGTCCTGTGTGCAGAATTTTTTTTTAATAGGATCCATTTTTTTTGTTTTTTTTCTGTTCTTATGATGAATCAAAATAACGGAAAAAGAAACGGTGATGTGAAATCAGCCTCAAACATTGCTGGAACATTTCTTAGAAATTGTTGGTTATATTCTCAATAGTCCGAGAATCTGAGACTTCATCAACTTTCTAAAGTAAATTCTACCGATGCTAGTTTGTGTGTCACTAAATCTTTATTTGCATATGTTGTAATGTTTGTGTTTAAGGATTTCTTTGCAGGATGGTTACCCTAATCCTCTAATCTAACCTCTAGGAAATCTGTATTCCATTAGAATTTCTGATTACTTGTTTTTTGACCTGCAAGACCCTTTTCAGACAAGCTTACTTTGTAGTTACCTATGGAGTCGCCACCCTACTGAGAAGCTTAATGGTCCACATGGGAGGTACAATACTTGGAAACCAGGGGCAGAAATTATCTGAAAATATTGCAGATCTACAATTAATGTTATCTAATTACATTTCTGATATTAAAGGAGTTTTCCAAGACAATGCAAAAATGTATCTAAAGACAGAAAGAGCTTAAAAAGAAAACAAAAGAAACAGTACCTGTGCGACCCCCCCCCCCACCACCACCATTTCTCTGCAGCTCCCAGCCAGGCTTTGTTTCCAGGACTGTGTAATTAAATACATAATTATTCCATGTGACTGCTGAGGCCACTAACTGGCTGCAGCATTCCCATGAGAGAGTTGAGCAGTTTGACAGGACCAACCAACCATCTGATGTTTATGGCAGGCTCCTGATATCAATATATTCAATCTTTTTGTTCTCTGGGGAAACAAGCTGCTGCCGGAGGTGTCAGTAAATGGCTTACTCCCCTTTCTCCATTAAGAAAACATGCATGCTCAGCCGGGCTGAGAGTGCAAGTGTATAGGGAAGGAGAGATGGCTGGTCATTCTGCCAACAGCTAAATTTGTATTGGCAGGCCAAAACTGTACAAATATTTTTTTTTTCATAGACATTAAATATTTGTCTGTGCATTCTTTTGACAGGAGTCATTAAAATGCTTTAACCTACCAGGGCCAAGGAGTGAGAGAGCAGTAACCATGAGCATTTGTGGAAATCCATGGGCCTTTGGGGAATCTCCTATGTGATCCCGTTGAGCGGGGGTGTCCAATTTTTTGTAAATTAATAGCCACTGGTTTCCTATTCTAATTTTCTAAAAATGTTATAACTTTTTGATATTTCGAGGGTTGCAAATAAAGGGACCTTACCGTAAAAAAGATTGTAGTGCTTGCTGGATTTAAGACACAGTTTACTGACAGTTTCCAGACATTTTATACCTAAGCCAACACTCAAGGTAAAACTGATATATTGTGTTATGCCTAGTGCACGGCCTGCAGAACTGTTCCCCAGAAGCGTGAGAAAATTCGGATTCGTTTAGAATTGAAATTTTCTTAAACTTCAAACCAAATTCCGCTTCCACTGAGCTGTAATGTAAGTAATCTTTGTGTTTGTTATACCGTATGTTGCATTAAACTGCACATTTTCATGTAAAAATTACTACAATATAACATTTTTGTATATAATTTTGCAAAAAGTGTCAGATTATTATTAAATAGTGCTTATTATAGGAAGTACAAATAACAGAAGGTGATTTAAGGTAAATTAGAGGAAATGACAAGAGCTTGGCAATTGCATTTGAATGTGAAAAGGTGTAAAACTGAACACCATAGTGTCAATGTTGACAGAGGAAAGGGACTTGCTACCAGAAACGATGAAGTAGTGGAATATTGACTACAAGGGTGTACACATTGACAGAATGATGCCAACTATGCATTATGACTTGCTAATAACATGCTTGTGTTCAGTACTACACATTCCGTTGCCAGTTTGTGTATTTGCTTGTATAGTCTACTCATTTATAGTGCCGTGAAAAACATTTGTCGCTTTCCAAATATCCGCAGGATATGTCATAAATGACTGATAAATGCAGGTTCCACCACATCTATGAAAAGCTTATGGAATATCCTGTGGATTTACCTACATTTCTAAGGTAGGAATACACTTTAAGGATGTCCGCACACAGCATGGATTTTGTACAGAAAAAGTGCAGAGTAGTACAGTACCAGTAAAGTGTATGAGATTAGATAAATCTCTTGTACACTTTGCTTTTGTTTTACTTGACCTGCAGTGCTGATTTCAAAATTGCCATTTGTTTGTAGATTTTTTTTACTTGTGCAGATTTCACCCTTTTTCATGGAATGGTAAGATCTGTGGAAAATCAGCATGAAATCCATATCAAAATCCCCATAAAAACTGCACCATAAAAGGGATAAATAGTCTGGATATGTGTTTTTTTGTGTTGGTGTGAATTTCATGTGGCATTTCTGCATATAAATTTGCAGCCACCATTAAATTCCTATGGCTCTAACTTTTTGCTGTACCATCGACTTCCTGCTTCACCGTTCAGCTTAGCTACATTGCTCACCATCAGGCCACACATCGCAATGCTAGACTGTGTAGGAGGCACGTGCAGGCCCAAGAATCATCCTCCTCCTACACAGCCCAGCAGCGCGATGTGGGACTGCATCAGGGGCTAAAGGCTCAAAGGCTCATGAGCCCTGGTGCAAGAGTTCAGCTTGTGGCCCGCCCCCCCCCCCCCCCAGCGCTGGTGCACCTAGCTTTTCTGCCGGCCAAGTCAAACATTGACACCTCCCCCCCATGCCAAATTCTCACCCTAACCTTTTCCCTCCTAACATTACGTATATAACTACAGAACATATAGGGTAAGGCTACATTTACACCACAGTTGTTTTTTCAGCCTCCTATCTGCATATTTTGCGGCTCAGATGCGGACCCATTCACTTAAATGAACACTGTGCTGTCCGCATCTGTATGTCCATTCCTATTTTTGTCCATTTGCGGACAAGGATAGGCATTATTACAGTGGATCTGCAAAAAAAACGGATGCCATACGGAACATTATCTTTTTTTGCGGATCCGCAATTTGCAGACTGCAAAACACAATGTTCGTGTGAATGTAGCCTAATACAGTCCCCATACCTCTTACATACAGGGTAATACAGTGCCTCATACCTCTTACATCCAGTGACGTCTCCTCTGAAGTAGATCTTCTCTTTCCTCATCTTCTCCTTTCAGACCAGACGCCATTTTTCAGCCATTTCTCATCTCTACAGTTTGAAAGAAAAAAATCTTAGTTTATTACTTTAACATCATCCTCCCGTCTTCTGGACAAATCATCCTACCACCCCCAGTACTGTGCCACTAGTACCACACAGATAGTGCCCTTCAATAATTATTGGCACACAGTGTCCTAAAATAACTGCGCCCAGCAAATAGTGCCCCGTAATAGTGTGAACATAACCCCAGAAATAACTGTGCTGATGCTGTGTCAGGGTGCCCCCCACAGTAATAGTGCTCCCTACAGTAAAAGTGCCCCCCAAAGTCCCAACTAATAATTCTCTGCCAGAGTGCACTTGTTAGTAATAGTGCCCCCAACAGTACTAATTTCCCTACTGTGCCCCAGAAGTAATAATGCTTCCAATGTGCCAGTAAGAAGTGCCCCCAAAATTTCACCCCAATAATGTGCCAGTAAGAAGTGGTCCCCACCCATAGATGCCCCCAAATTATGTGCCAGTAAGAAATGCCCCAATAATGCACCAGAAGTTCCCCCCATTGATTCCCCCCCAAAATCATGTGCCAGTAAGAAGTGCCCCCAGTGCCCCCATGTGCCAGAAAAATGCCCCCCGTGCCAGTAAAAATGCCCCCAGTGCTCCCATGCCATAAAGAAATGCCCCTAAGTGCCAGTAAGAAATGCCCCCAGTGCCAGTAAGAAATGCCCCCAGTACCCCCTTGTGCCAGTAACAAATGCCCCCAGTGCCCCCATGTGCCAGTAAAAATGGCCCCAGTGCCTGTAATAATGCCCCCAGTGCCCTCATGTGCCAGTAAAAATGCCCCCAGTGCCCCCATGTGCCAGTAAAATGCCCTCAGTGCCAGTAAAATGCCCCCAGTACCACCATGTGGCAGTAAAAATGCCCCCAGTGCCAGTAAAAATGCCCCCAGTGCCCCCATGTGCCAGTAAAAATGCCACCAGTGCCAGTAAAAGGCCCCAGTGCCCCCATGTGCCAGTAAAAATGCCCCCAGTGCCAGTAAAAATGCCCCCATGTGCCTGTAAAAATGCCCCCAGTGCCAGTAAAATGCCCCCAGTGCCCCCATGTGCCCGTAAAAATGCCCCCATGTGCCCTTAAAAATGCCCCCAGTGCCAGTAAAATTCCCCCAGTGCCCCCATGTGCCCCTAAAATGCCCCTAGTGCCTCCATTAGAGCTCCGGTCGGTGACTGCTACAATAAAAAAAAAAATTAACACTAATACTTACGTCCATCAGGCTGGCAGCGATGCAGGCCTCCTCCAGGCCTGTGTCCCTGCGCTGTACGGCTCAGGCGGCGCGATGACGTCATCGCGCCGCCTGAGCCGGCCTCTGATAGGCTGCAGGCCTAGTGCCTGCAGCCTTTCCGAGGAACGGGCAGGGGAGACGCCTCTCCCTCCCCTGTCCCGCAGTACAATACAGGCATCTGTATCGCCGTCCTGAGGACAGCGATACAGATGACTATGGAGATGAGCGCTTCCACAATGGAAGCGCTCATCTCCCTCTGCCCCGCCGCCGCCCCCATCTGTGCGCAGGGCCGCGCTGCACCTGGCTAATTGGCGGTGCGGCCCTGCAAGTGGCAAGGGGGGCCCTCGGGGACTGCATCATGCTGCTGCTGGGGAACACTGGATGTGCCCGATCATCGGGGAAACAGGTTAGTATTCAGGGTTTTTGTTGGTTTGTTTTTTTACTTTATTAATGGAGAGGGTTCTACTGAATGGGGCAAAATGTGGGCATTACTACTGTGAGGGGCCACAATGACAGCATTACTAGTATGAGGGGGCACAATGTTTGCAAAACTAAAGTAACATGGCACAATGTGAACATTGCTACTGCGAGAGGGGCACAATGTAGACATAACTACTGTGAGGGGGCAGAATGTGAGAACCACCACCAGCTATGGGCCTTTGTTAAGACCAGCGTCTAAAATGCTGGTCTTAATAAATGTGCCCCATAATTTCTCAAATTATAAAATGGTATTTTCATTAATATAGGCAGTGACATAATTAATTTCATTTGGCTGTGTAAGGCCCCTTTCACACGAGCGGGAGACTCGCATGTCTCCCGCAACGCATCTACAGGGCTGGACTCCGCACGGACAGGGATCGCATATAATGCTATGCGATCCCTGTCAGTGCGGAGTCCAGCCCTGTAGATCCGTTGCGGGAGACATGCGAGTCTCCCGCTCGTGTGAAAGGGGCCTAAAGCTGTCAGAATAGGTGCTCACTCAATCCATCAGTGATTGAGTGAGCCAAAACCAGGATTGGAGCCTCCACAGATATAAGGTACTGTATAAGGGAAAGATCTGCTCCTGTTCTGTGTTTAGAGCCACATCCGGTTTTGGCGCACAAACACTGAGGGAAATCACTGACCAAAACACCGATATGTGAATGAGGCATAACTGGTGCTTTCATGGTATGTAATTCCAATGGCCGATCCTTAGCCTTATTAAGGTAACTTGATAGACTCTGATCTCCTTAATGCGTTTATCCCTGAACACTAATCTGTGAACTAACCCTAAAATACTAGAGAGCTATCACTAAACATATCACTAACCTATGCTGCCAGATCAGCTGTTAATCTTTATCCCAAATACACAGTTCATAGGAGGTGATTGCTAGTGGTGAAAGGGTTTCCTTCTATAAGCTAACGGGTCGTTCCCATTTGCATTTCAATTTCGCTTGACATTTTTCATTCCATGTTAACTGTTTTATGTTATGAATTGCTTAGACATATCATTCCTCACAGGGTGGATCCTGTGCAGAGGTGTTCTTTAGATGTGGACATTTGTAATGTCACAAGAGTCCAAGAAGAGTTTTGTAACATCAGGATCCCTAAAATACAGATGTACTTTTGGCAGCCCAATAGACTATAGATAAACCCTCTAGATTATATAAATGTAATTATGTTAAAGAAATTGTTTAATTCAAATTTAGTTGTGCTGTATGTTGACATTCTCTCTAATGCCAGCCATACACATGAGATTTTTATTAGTCAGAATGAGGGCAATCGACTATGGGGTCATCTATGGAATCCCACCAGCAACATCCCAGATTAAACTGGCTGATCAGGGATCCAGTTTAAGGAAGAAAAAAAGCACAATTGACTTGGCAAAATGGCAGGTAGTTGGCCAAATTTGGGCAATCATGCCATACACTTGTATATTCAGATGAATGGAGAATGCCACAGCCCATTGCGAATAATTGTTTTCATATAATTTTCAAACTATGATATCTATGAGTATGAATAGCATAAAATGTACTTCTACTTAAAAAAACTTTTAATGCGTCGAAGTGACATATCAAAGGTTTTGTTTAGTAGTGTAACAAGTGCTGAGACCCCTGATTGCTAAAATGAGGAGAAGGAAGTGCTCACAAAAAGACCTGACTCTTTTCACTGCTAAGGCAAGGCTCAGTAGAAAGTCTGTAAGTCTGTCTTGAGTCTGTCTCCAGCAGTGAAGAGACAGAACTCTGTGTGAATGCTTCTTTTTTCTTGGGATTGGGAGTATCAGCACTCGAACCCCCACCAATAAAATAAATTGATATGTCACTATGATATAGCCAAAGTTTTTTTTTTTTAAGAACAGGTCCAGATTAAACCTTAGTGACCTGTAGAAAAGCAATTTGTCAGTAGTCCTATCACTTACTGGCTTGTTGACAACATTTTAAACCACAAGAAAGAAAAATAATAAAACATACAAGAAGGTAATTAAAATATGAATTTAAAGTGGACCTTTCACCACTTTATACTTTATTAAATCAATACCTCAGGCTGTAGCTTATGATTAGGAGATGTCACCTCGGTATTTTATTTGATGATCCATTCCTCCGTTGCAGCGCGGTGCCCCCCGCACTGTTTTGGCGTTCTGTATGCTAATCAATAGCATTGGTACAGGGAGGAGGAGACAGACACTTTTCTCCGGGGCAGGGGCGTAGCTAAAGGCTCATGGGCCCTGGTGCAACATTTCAGCTTGGGCCCCCCCTCCCCCCGGCGCTGGTGCACCTAGCTTTTCTGATGCCCAAGGCAAATATTGAAACACCCCCCCATGCCAAATTCTCAACCTAATCCCTTCCCTCCAGTCCTACTGTTAAAGGGGTTGTCCTCTTTTTACTACTGATGACCTATCCTCACAATAGGTCATCAATATGAGATCGGCTGGGGTCCTCCGGCACCCTGACGATCAGCTGTTTGAAGAGAGGGCAGAGCTCATATGAGAGCTGCTTTCTCTGCTCTGTTCACCTGCTCGCCATAGAATTTGCAGTGAAGAGCAGTAAACAGAGCAGAGAAAGCAGCGCTCGTACAAAAAAAAAAAAAGACAACCCCTTCAAAGACAGACTTGGAAAACATTTCATACAGCACTACAGAGCATACAGGGTCATACAGCGCCACATATGTACCTCTTACATCCAGTGACTTCTCTTCTCTGATGACGTTTTCTTTCCTCTTCTTCTGTCAGACCAGACCGCCATGGTGACTTCTTTCAGCAGCGCCTCGTCTCTGAAGAGTTCAACAAACAGACATCTTACTTTCCTACTTTTCCATCATCCTCTCACCTTCTCCACATCTCACCCTGCCCACCCCCCATACTATACTACAGAAACAGCCCCCTAAAAAATACTGGCACCACACAGAAAAACAGTACCCCCCTTACCTTTCAGATCAGATCCCTCCATTCTGTCCCCACCTTTTCAGATCCCCCATTCTGTCCCCACCTTTTCAGATCCCCCCCATTCTGGCCCAACCTTTTCAGATCCCCCATTCTGTCCCCACCATTTCAGATCCCCCCCATTCTGTCCCCACCTTTTCAGATCCCCCATTCTGTCCCCACCTTTTCAGATCCCCCATTCTGTCCCCACCTTTTGAGATCCCCCATTCTGTCCCCACCATTTCAGATCCCCCCCATTCTGTCCCCATTTCAGATCCCCCCCATTCTGTCCCCACCTTTTCAGATCCCCCCCCATTCTGTCCCCACCTTTTCAGATCCCCCCCCATTCTGTCTCCACCTTTTCAGATCCCCCCCCAATTCTGTCCCCACCTTTTCAGATCCCCCCCATTCTGTCCCCACCTTTTCAGATCCCCCCACCATTCTGTCCCCATCTTTTCAGATCCCCCCCAATTCTGTCCCCACCTTTTCAGATCCCCCCCCCATTCTGTCCCCACCTTTTCAGATCCCCCCCCATTCTGTCCCCACCTTTTCAGATTTCCCCCCCACCATTCTGTCCCCATCTTTTCAGATCCCCCCCCACCATTCTGTCCCCATCTTTTCAGATCCCCCCCCCAATTCTGTCCCCACCTTTTCAGACCCCCCCCCCATTCTGTCACCACCTTTTAAGATCCCTTTTTGGCCCCCACTTCAGACCTCAGATCAGACAAGAAAAAAAAAAAAACTTACCTCCGGTCCTGGCTGTGTCCCCACTCTCTCCTCTTCCAGGGGCCCGCGCTGAAGTCACCTGACCTCCTGCAGCGTCAGGTCAGAGGGCGCTCTGTACGTCCTGACGCTGCAGGCAGTCAGGACACAGCAGCGCCGGACTCAGGAAGAGCAAGCAGGAGGAGGGGCAAGTACTGTACAGCGCTACCAGCGCTTCACTCCCCATCCTCCTGCAGGCTAGTGAGCGCTTCCATTATGGAAGCGCTCGCTAGTATTCCCTTTATAAGATGCACTGCATCTTATAAAGGGAAAATTTTAGCACCAGTGGCATGGGGGGCCCTCGGGGCCCCCCTGGCTTAGGGGCCCGGTCGCAACTGCGACCGCTGCGACCCCTATAGTTACGCCACTGCTCCGGGGCATCTCCTTCTCCCCGGCTGTGAGCTGTCCAATGGCAGCAGACCAAGTCACAGCCAGGGAAACAAAAACAACCTCATAAGCTAAAGCCTTAGGTATTGATTTAATAAAGTATAAAGTGGTAAAAGGCCCTCTTTAAATTCAACAGTATTAGTGATATGGATGAGGTAGCACATTATTAGGGGTACAGATCTGTCACAAAGACTGGGATCGTTGAACGATGGGTTGTCTTGCTGGTGCTCGAGTTAGACATATCACGGATTGGGTTGACAGATTACTGTGAGGGATTGGTCCATCCATGACAAAGTTAGCGGTAGGTGGAGTTTCCTTAAAAATTATTTTAGGGATCTCGTTTATGACTTTTCTCTCTATAAATAATTTTAGGGATTTAGGTCACAGCTTAAGGCAATCACATCAAAGGTAGTGTTACTACCGGTACCACAAGCCACAGCAGAAAGGCAGCGGGACATTAGGGAGGTAAGCAAGTGGCTCAAGAACAGGTGTAGGAAGGAGTGGTTTGGGTTCCTGGAGAACTGGGACGACTTCTCTGTCGGCTATAGGCTCTATCGTAGGGATGGGCTGCACCTCAATGGGGAAGGTGCAGCTCTTTTGGGGGTGAAGATGGCTAGAAGATTAGTGGAGTGTTTAAACGAGGGAATGGGGGATGGGGAGGGTAATTACATTATAAGAGGGGAAGATACAGTGCAGATACAGACCTGGGACAAGGTAATTGAACTGGGGGAGGAATGGAAGAAGGGGCTAGAACAGTTCAGAAGGAAAGGTGTAGGGTAAAAAATATACATGAACCTCTTAATTGTATGTACTCTAATGCCAGAAGCCTGACTGATAACACTGGTGAACTGGAATTAGTAATGTGTGAGGAGGACTACAACATAGTGGGAATAACTGAGACATGGCTGGATGATAGCTATGACTGGGCAGTCAACGTACAGGGTTACAGTCTGTTAAGAAAGGATCGCCAAAACTGGAGAAGGGGAGGGGTCTGCCTTTATGTAAAGTCCTGTCTAAAGCTCACACTACAGAAAAATATAAGTGAGGGACATGAACATGTGGAGTCACTGTGGGTGGAAATACATGGAGGCAAAAACAATAATAAAATACTGATACTGGACTTAGTATTAACCAATAGACCTAAAATAATAACCTTCCAATTGTCATTCAAAAGAGTGTTTCTTCAGGGAGGCACAAAAATACCAAACTTCTAAAAAAGGAAAATGTAGCCAAATAAGAGAGGCTATAGGCCTAACTAACTGGGACAAAGTTGTCCTCAAAAGGAACAAGAAAAAAAACAATGTGGATAAATAGAAAACAATAAATGACAAAAAGAAAGCATTTAACACCTTGCCGACCGCCCACTGTCTTTAGACGGCGGGCGGCGCGAGTCCCCAGTTTGAGAAAAGGGGTGTCATGGAGCCCCAGGACGGACGAGCGACGGGGGTCCGGCTGTGCCCAATAGCCGGACCCCTGCTGAATGCGCCAGCATCGGTGAAAACACCGATGCCGGCGCATTAACCCTTCATGTGCCGCGGTCAGCGCTGACCGCGGCACATGAGGCGTGCGGCATGGTCCGCCGCTATTCAGGATGGCGAGCGGGGCCATCGGGTCCCCGTGCTGCTGTGACGGGGACCCGATGGCTTGGATAGCAGCCCGATGCCTTCCTTAGGCATCGTGGCTGCTATCCCTGCGTTCCTGTGCGATCCAGCCCCCTGGATCGCACAGGAAGCAGGCTGTAAGTGTATTACACTGAGTAATACACTTACAGCCAATGCATTACAATACAAAAGTATTGTAATGCATTGTAAAGGGGATCAGACCTCCAAAAGTTAAATAAAGTGGAAAATGAAAAGTTAAAAAATAAAGTAAAAATAAATGAATAATAATAATAAAAGTTAAAAAAAATAAGCCATTTTCAAAAAAAAGTTAAAAAAATGGTAAAAAAAAGGTGAAAAAAGAAAGGTATACATATTAGGTATCGCCGCGTCCGTATCGACCGGCTCTATAAAAATATCACATCATCCACCTCGCCAGGTGAACGCAGTAAAAAAAAAAAAAAAACTGTGCCAAAACAGACATTTTTTGGTCACCTTCCCTTACAAAAAGTGTAATAGCAGGCGATCAAAAAAGCGTATGTACCCCAAAATGGTACCAATCAAACCGTAATCTTGTCCCGCAAAAAATGAGACCCTAACTAAGACAATCGCCTGAAAAATAAAAAAAATATGGCTCTCAGAAAATAGCAACACAAAAAAAAGATTTTATTCTGTTCACAAATGCATCTAATGTGTAAAACTTTCCAAAAATAAAAATGTTAGACATATTGGGTATCGCCACGTCTGTAACAACCTGCTCTATAAAAATATTACATGAGATGGCCCCCCCAGGCGAATGCTGTAAAAAAAAATTTAAAAAAACTATGCCAAAATAGCCATTTTTTTCCCTTTTCCCTCACAAAAAGTGTAATAGCAGGTGATCAAAAAGGTGTATTTAACCCAAATTGGTACCAATCAAACCGTCATCTTGTCCTGCAAAAATGATACCCTACCTGAGACAATCGCCCGAAAAATAAAAAAAATATGGCTCTCAGAAAATAGCAACACAAAAAAAAGATTTTATTCTGTTCAAAAATGCATCTAATGTGTAAAACTTTCCAAAAATAAAAATGTTAGACATATTGGGTATCGCCACGTCTGTAACAACCTGCTCTATAAAAATATTACATGAGATGGCCCCCCAGGCGAATGCTGTAAAAAAAAAAAAAAAACTATGCCAAAATAGCCATTTTTTTCCCTCTTCCCTCACAAAAAGTGTAATAGCAGGCGATCAAAAAGGTGTATTTAACCCAAATTGGTACCAATCAAACCATCATCTTGTCCTGCAAAAATGATACCCTACCTGAGACAATCGCCCGAAAAATAAAAAAAATATGGCTCTCAGAAAATAGCAACACAAAAAAAAGATTTTATTCTGTTCAAAAATGCATCTAATGTGTAAAACTTTCCAAAAATAAAAATGTTAGACATATTGGGTATCGCCACGTCCGTAACAACCTGCTCTATAAAAATATTACATGAGATGGCCCCCCCAGGCGAATGCTGTAAAAAAAAATTTAAAAAAACTATGCCAAAATAGCCATTTTTTTCCCTCTTCCCTCACAAAAAGTGTAATAGCAGGCGATCAAAAAGATGTATTTAACCCAAAATGGTACTAATCTAACCGTCATCTTGTCCTGCAAAAATGATACCCTACCTGAGACAATCGCCCGAAAAATAAAAAAAATATGGCTCTCTGAAAATGGCAACACATAAACAAGATTTAATTCTGTTCTAAAATGCATCTAATGTGTAAAACTTAACAATAATAAAAATGTTAGACATATTGGGTATCGCCGCGTTCGTAACAACCTGCTCTATAAAAATATCACATGACTTGCCCCCTCAGGTGAATGCTATGAAAAAAATGCTAAAAAAAACTATGCCAAAACAGCTATTTTTTTCACCTTGACTCACAAAAAGAGTAATACCAAGCGATCAAAAAGGCGTATTTACCCCAAAATGGTACCAATGAAAACCTCACCTCATCCTGCAAAAAATGAGCCCCTACATAAGACAATAGCTCAAAAAAATAAAAATCAATGGCTCCCGCAAACCAATCCATCAAAATCTGTGTTGTAAAATCCATATGGCACTCCTTCTGTTCTGAGTCCTGCCATGTGCCCCCACAGCAGTTTACCACCACATATGGGGTGTTGCCGTATTCAGGAGAAAATGGGTAACATATTATGGGGTGCTTTTCACCTGTTACCCCTTATGCAAATAAAAAAAATTGGGGCTATAGCAACATTTTATTGGAAGAAATGAAACTTTTCATTTTCATAGCCAAGTGTTTCCAAATTACGTAAAACGCTTAGGGGGTCAAAGTGGCCAGTACCCCCCTTAATATATTCGTTGAAGGGTGTAGTTTCCAAAATGGGGTCACTTTTTGAGGGTTTCCACTGTAGGGGTACGTCAGGGTCTCTCAATTACAAAATGGTGCCTACAAACTATTTTAGCAAAATCTGCCTCCAAAATCCGTATGGCGCTCCTTCCCTTCTGACCACTGCCACAAACCCATAGAAACGTTTACCACCACATATGGGGTATTTCTGTAAACTGCAGAATCAGACCATTATATATATTGAGGTTTAGTTTGCTGTTAACCCTTGCTGTGTTGCAAGAAAAAAATTATTAACATGAATAATCTACCAAAAAAAGTGAAATTTTGAAATGTCACCTCCATATTCCTTTAATTCTTGTGGAACACCTCAAGGGTTAACAAAGTTTGTAACAGCAGTTTTTTATAATTTGAGGGGTGTAGTTTCTAAAATGGGGTCATTTATGGGGGGTTTAATTATGTAAGCCACTCAAAATCACTTTACATCTGAACTGGTGCTTAAAAAAAATGGTTTTGGAAAATTTGGTGAAAATTTGAAAAATGGCTTCTAAACTTCTAAGCCCTCTAACGTCCTAAAAAAGTAAAATGACATTTATAAAATGATGCCAACATAAAGTAGACATATGGGGAATGTAAAATAATAACTATTTTTGGAGGTATTACTATTTATTTTGAAAGTAGAGAAATTGAAATTTGGAAATTTGCTAATTTTTCCAAATTTTTTTTATAAATAAAAATGAAATATTTTGCCACAAATTTACTACTGTTGTGAAGCACAATATGTGACGAGAAAACAATCTCATAATGGCCTGGATAAGTAAAAGCGTTCCAAAGTTATTACCACATAAACTGACACATGTCAGATTAGCAAAAATCAGTCTGGTCACGAAGGTGCAAAATGGCCCGGTCATTAAGGGGTTAAATCACTAAAATGATTTGGACTGGGGAAAAATGTCTGTATGTGGGTAAGTAACTGGTTCAGTAATAGAAAAAAGAGGGTGGTTATTAACGGTACATACTCAGATTGGGTCACTGTCACTAGTGGGGTACCACAGGGGTCAGTATTGGGCCCTATTCTCTTCAATATATTTATTAATGATCTTGTAGAAGGCTTGCACAGTAAAATATCAATTTTTGCAGATGACACTAAAAAGTGTAAAGTAATTAAAACACAAGAGGACAGTACTCTGGATAGACTGGAGGCTTGGGCAGAGAAGTGGCAGATTAGGTTTAACACTGACAAATGTAAGGTTATGCACATAGGAAGGAATAATGCAAGTCACCAGTACATACTAAATGGTAAAACACTGGGTAAGGGCTCATGCACACGACCGGTGCTGGCCCGTGCCCGTATTGCGGCCTGCATACGCCAGGTTCGCAATACACGGGCATCGGCCGTGTGCAGCCCGGATCACGGACCCATTCACTTCAATGGGTCCGCAATCACGGAGATGTGGAGCGGAGGCACGGATTGGAACATTACTGAAGCACTGCGGTGTGCTTCCGTTGTGTTTCTGGCTGTGCCTCCACAATGCAAAAAAGTAGAGCATGCACTACTTTTTTGCGGTGCGGACTGTCGGATGCGGATCGCGGACCCCATTCAAATGAATGGGTCCGCGATCCAAATGTGGCGGCCCCACTGTCAGTGCCCATGCGTTGTGAACCTCAAATTAAGGTCCACAGCACGGGCACTGAACGCACACATGTGCATGAGCCCTAACACTGACATGGAAAAGGACCTAGGAATTTTAGTGGACAGCAAACTAAACTGTAGAAACCAGTGTCAGGCAGCTGTTGCCAAGGCAAATAAGATTATGAGGAGCATCATAAAGGGCATGGATGCCCGTGATGAGAAAATAATCCTGCCACTTTACAAATCACTAGTCAGACCACACATGGAGTACTGTGTACAGTTCTGGGCTCCTGTGAACAAGACTGACGTAGCAGAGCTGGAGAGGGTTCAGAAGAGAACAACTAACGTAATAACTGGAATGGGTGGACTACAGTACCCAGAAAGATTATCAATATTAGGGTTATTCACTTTAGAAAAAAGACGACTGAGGGGAGAAGAGGATTCTTTATGGTAAGAGTAGTGAGACTATAGAACTCTCTACCTGAGGAGGTGGTGATGATAAATTCACTAAAAGAGTTCAAGAGGGGCCTGGATGCATTTCTGGAGGGATTAATAATATTACAGGTTATAGTTACTAGAGATGGGTCGTTGATCCAGGGAGTTATTCTGATTGCCTGATTGGAGACGGGAAGGAATTTTTTTCCTCTAAAGTGGGGAAAATTGGCTTCTACTGTACCTCACAGGGTTTTTTTTTGCCTTCCTCTGGATCAACTTGCAGGATAACAGACTGAGCTGGATGGACAGATGTCTTTTTTCAGCATTACAAACTATGTTACTATGTTACTAAGTACAGTCAATATCTCTAAGGCCTCTTTCACACGAACGTTGTTTTTGCGGACTCCAATCCGCATTTTTCACATGAAAAATGCGGACCCATTCATTTCTATGGGTCCGCAAAAAATGCGGACAGCACACCGTGTTCTGTCCACATCCGTATGTCCGTTCCGTAGCCCGCAAAAAAATATAGAGCATGTCCTATTCTTCTCCGTATTACGGACAAGAATAGTACTGTTCTATTAGGGGCCAGCTGTTCTGTTCCGCAAAATAAACCGCAAAACAAAACGTTCGTGTGAAAGAAGCCTAAGTGATACAAATTACAAATGTATGAAGTGAATATATCTGTGAAAAATTCAAAGCCCGACCTATAAACACAATAAAATACTTAGAATTCAATTACTGACATTAACATTTGCTAATATGCTATCGGAGATGGTATCATATTTTAAAAATACCTTAATTTAGGACATTATTTTTGTTTCATATATCTTACTGACAAATATCAAAGGTTAAGTTTTGTTAAAGAGTAACGAAACCTTTATAACAATTTTTAATATGATGTCCGTAATGCCCTAATAAAAATATTTCTAATGTACTTTATTAATTAATTTTGTATTTTTCTTATACTTTTACTTCCCTAAAACACACCATTCCCTGTACACTTAAAACTCAGTTCTCTGAGCTGTCAGCGGTGTGGCAGCAGCAGCACTGTGAGTATGGGCAGGAGCGCATATTGCTGTACATAACTTTGATGATCTACCGCCAGTGCAGGGATTATTAAGACTGGCGTCTAAAATACCAGTCTTAATAAATGACCCCCATAGTGTCTATAACACAAGTCTATATTATCCCTGTTAACTGGCTGAAGCTGACTGCAAGATATGATGGGTGAGACTGCTGGACAGGGTCCCACCCGGGATCATGAGATCCTCCAGGCATCTTCCTTGCCCTGCTGGTGGACACCATTTTGAGCAATTTATATGAAACAAAAACTTTGTTTTCGTTTGGAAGACAGAATTTGGGGAATTTTTAAGCCAATTCGATTCATTTAGAATCAATTTTCTCTTCTCTGTAAATAACCATAATTTTGATGATCTTTCTGGTACAACCATTACAGTCTTTCAAAACTGTTGCAATACTCCATGTACTAGCCATTTATTTATTTTACGCATTTAGCACTGACATATTCCTTGACCTGCCCAGTACTTACCCCTTTGCTGCGCCACGTATTCTTCCATCTCCACTGTGCTCATGTGTCAACTGGATTTGTTCCTAAGCTTTCCTGTTTAGCTGCATTTACAATATGGAGCTGAACAGGAAGACTAAGGAAGAAGTCTCATTAGGACATAAGCGGAAGAGCCTGCATCCAGTATAGAAAAGGCATCCAGGCCTGGAGGTGACATGGGTACTGCGGAATGAGCAGTGCAACAGAGAGGTAAGTACTGAATGGACTACCTTCCTTCCACAGGTCAGCACAGGAGGAGTTTCACCACAGCACGAAGAACCCCTTTAATACTTCTATTTTGTGCTCCAGTTGATCTATGGTGTATTGTGTTTTGAATATTATGTTTCTAATAACTGGTGGGTAAGGAATTGAAACAGGTTGTCATGTAGGCATGCCATGTGGCACATAATATATTGACATATTTACAGTTGAAGGCCTCATATTTAAGAAGCTTAATGGGTTAAATTCCTTCATCCCTTATTGTAACTCTGGGATTGCCACTAAAGCAAAGCAGCAGGACCGACAGATTTAACGTTAATACATAATCACAAAATTACAAAAATTGGCTACATGAGATAGTGGTTGGAATTGTACAACCAGATTGGTTTGGAGAAGGTGACAGACTGAACAGCATTATATATATTGTTGTCTTTATGGATCTAACTCGGACGCCATATGGCAAATAGGCAACTGGGTCTGGCAGCTTTCTCAGTCCTTTCTTGGCTGCATGATAATAGTTCAGTGC
Source organism: Rhinella marina (assembly GCA_900303285.1). Lineage (NCBI taxonomy): Eukaryota > Metazoa > Chordata > Amphibia > Anura > Bufonidae > Rhinella > Rhinella marina. Next base: position 103,905 of record ONZH01025512.1, on the reverse strand, counting down.
AGATCAACCTCCAAAAGGGGTTAAATCTAAAGTGTAATTCAGTTAATGCTGAAAACTATCATTTGAATTATATATATATATATATATATATATATATATATACAGTACAGACCAAAAGTTCACACCTTCTCATTCAAAGAGTTTTCTGTATTTTCATGACTATGAAAATTGTAGATTCACACTGAATGCATCAAAACTATGAATTAACACATGTGGAATTATTTCCTTAACAAAAAAGTGTGAAACAACTGAAAATATGTCTTATATTCTAGGTTCTTCAAAGTAGCCACCTTTTGCTTTGATTACTGCTTTACACACTCTTGGCATTCTCTTGATGAGCTTCAATAGGTAGTCACCTGAAATGGTTTTCACTTCACAGGTGTGCCCTGTCAGGTTTAATAAGTGGGATTTCTTGCCTTATAAATGGAGTTGGGACCATGAGTTGTGTTGGGCAGAAGTCAGGTGGATACACAGCTGATAGTCCTACTGAATAGACTGTTAGAATTTGTAGTCACCTGAAATGGTATTCCAACAGTCTTGAAGGAGTTCCCAGAGATGCTTAGGCCTTGTTGGCCCTTTTGCCTTCACTCTGCGGTCCAGCTCACCCCAAACCATCTCGATTGGGTTCAGGTCTGGTGACTGTGGAGGCCAGGTCATCTGGCGTAGCACCCCATCACTCTCCTTCTTGGTCAAATAGAAGGAGAGTGCCTGGAGGTGTGTTTGGGGTCATTGTTCTGTTGATAAATAAATGATGGTCCAACTAAACGCAAACCGGATGGAATAGCATGCCGCTGCAAGATGCTGTGAAAGCCATGCTGGTTCAGTATGCCTTCAATTTTGAATAAATCCCCAACAGTGTCACCAGCAAAGCACCCCCACACCATCACACCTCCTCCTCCATGCTTCACGGTGGGAACCAGGCATGTAGAGTCCATCCGTTCACCTTTTCTGCGTCGCACAAAGACACGGTGGTTGGAACCAAAGATCTCAAATTTGGACTCATCAGACCAAAGCACAGATTTCCACAGGTCTAATGTCCATTCCTTGTGTTTTTTAGCCCAAACAAGTCTCTTCTGTTTGTTGCCTGTCCTTAGCAGTGGTTTCCTAGCAGCTATTTTACCATGAAGGCCCGCTGCACACAGTGTCCTCTTAACAGTTGTTGTAGAGATGTGTCTGCTGCTAGAACTCTGTGTGGCATTGACCTGGTCTCTAATCTGAGCTGCTGTTAACCTGCGATTTCTGAGGCTGGTGACTTGGATGAACTTATCCTCCGCAGAAGAGGTGACTCTTAGTCTTCCTTTCCTGGGGCAGTCCTCATGTGAGCCAGTTTCTTTGTAGCGCTTGATGGTTTTTGCGACTGCACGTGGGAACACTTTCAAAGTTTTCCCAATTTTCGAACTGACTAATGATGGCCACTCGTTTTTCTTTACTTAGCTGCTTTTTTCTTGCCATAATACAAATTCTAACAGTCTATTCAGTAGGACTATCAGCTGTGTGTCCACCTGACTTCTGCCCAACACAACTCATGGTCCCAACTCCATTTATAAGGCATGAAATCCCACTTATTAAACCTGACAGGGCACACCTGTGAAGTGAAAACCATTTCAGGTGACTACCTCTTGAAGCACATCAAGAGAATGCCAAGAGAGTGCAAAGCAGTAATCAAAGCAAAAGGTGGCTACTTTGAAGAACCTAGAATATAAGACATATTTTCAGTTGTTTCACACTTTTTTGTTAAGTATATAATTCCACATGTGTTAATTCATAGTTTTGATGCCTTCAGTGTGAATCTACAATTTTCATAGTCATGAAAATACAGAAAGCTCTTTGAATGAGAAGGTGTGTCCAAACTTTTTGTCTGTACTGTATATATATATATATATATATATATATATACAGACATTTACCTGTCTATAGCAGTGATTTATGTGATCCATTATAGGGGTCATTTATCAACACTGGTGCAAAGGAAAAGAAGAGTTGTTGCCCAAGACAACCAAGTGTGTTGCTGCTTTCTTTTTTTCAGAGATCACTGGTGGAAGCTAGTTGGTTGCTATGGCAACTACTCCCTTTATTATTTCAGACACATGATTGGTGTAGCCCAGACCACCTATTATTAGGACACATAGTTGCGGGGTTAAGGCTAAATTCACACGTCCATGGACCACGGTCCGGGACGGTCCGTGAAAACCCGGACCGTGCTCCTTCTGAGGGCAGGAGCCATCGGTGTCATTGGTTGCTATGACGCCGTGTGCTTCCTGAGGCCACGCTGTACAGTGATACACTGTACACACTAGTATAGAGTTTATCACTGTACAGCGGTGGCCTCAGGAAGTGCACGGCGTCATAGCAACCATAGTGCTCCACGGACGTGTGAATTTAGCCTAATGCAGAGTTTACCAGTCACTACTTTCATTCTTGCATTATGTCTGGTATTGCAGCTCATAGTGAACAGTACTCATCTGCAATAGCAAACACAGTGAAAGGATGAGAGTTGTGCTGCATCTGATAAAGCCCATTTGGTATTGTAAGGCTCCATTCACACGTCCACAGAATGTGTCCGCATCCATTCCGCAAAATTGCGTAACGGGTGCGGACCCATTCATTTTCAATGGGGCCGTAAAAGATGCGGACGGCACACAGTGTGCCGTCCACATCCGCACTTCCGTTCTGCGGCCTCACAAAAAAATAGAACATGTCCTATTCTTGTCCGAATCCACGGACAAGAAAAGGCATTTCTATTATAGAGCCGGCCATCTGTGGTCCGCAAAATGCGGAACGCACATGGCCGGTGTCCATGTTTTGCGGATCCGCAATTTGCGGACCGCAAAACACACACGGACTTGTGAATGTACCCTAATGCTGAGGATCCCATTAGCACAGTACAGAACATATTTTTTTCTTTTTTTTTGAAACATGAACATATTTTTGTATAAAATGGTCCTAATGTAGATGTACTATTACTTACAACATACACAAGTACTTTTTTATTCATTACAGGAACACTGCAAGAAAAAAAATAGTAATATAGAGGTTGATAACTCATGCACACAAATTATTTTTTGTCCATTCCATTTTTTTTGTTTGTTTGTTTGTTTTTTTGCGTCCCTTAAGCGGAACCATTTACTTCAGTGGGGCCACAAAAAAACAGAAATGACTCCATGTGCATTTTGTGTCTTATGTCCACATGTCCATTCTGCAAAAAAAGAGACATGTTCTATTATTGTCTACATTACAAACAAGGATAAGACTGTTCTATTATGGGGCGGTCATTCCATTCTGCAAAATGCAGAACTCACATGGCCAATGTCCGTGTTTGCGCAATTTGCTGACCGAAAAAACAACAACAGTCATGTGCATAAGCCCTTAACTTTATGTTAATAAAGATGTTTGCTGCCTTGATGATGGCTTGATGAATGCTGTTGTTAATGGAAAGCAGTAAAGCATTGCCACCTAGTGGTAAGATTATGCATTGGTAACCCTTTCAGGACCCTGTGAATTTCCATTTTTGAGTTTTTGTTTTTTACACTCTGCCTTCCCGGAGCCATAACTTTTTTATTTTTCCGGTCACATAGTCTTATGAAGTCTTGTTTTTTGTGGTACAAGTTGTACTTTCTAATGCCACCATTAAATATTGCACATGATGTAGTGGGAAGCTTGGAAAAAATTCCAAATGGGATGGAGATTGAAACAAAAGAAAATGCAATTCTGCCATAGTTTTATGGGTTTAGTTTTTTCAGCATTCCCTATGCGATAAAATTGGCCTGTTACCTTCATTCTCTGGGTCAGTACAATTACAGCAATGCCACATTTACATAATTTTGAAACTTTAAAAAATGAATTTTTTTCTTTGCATTGTCATATTCTGAATCCATAAATTTTTTTATAGTTATGTCTATGGAGCTGTGTGAGAAATAAATTTTTGCTGGGTCGTTTTTATTAATACTATTTTAGGGTGTGTACAACTTTTTGATGAATTTTTATTCAATTTTATTTATTTATTTTTTAACTTTTTTTAATTGAAATTCATGACATTTTTACAAGCTCCAAGAAATGCTATAAAGTGTTAATTAAGGAAGAAGCCTTAACAGGATTTGATCGATACTGTATCTTCAATATCTACAGTTCAGAGTATTTCTATAAATAATAACATACACATTTGTGCATGATATTAGCTGTTTTTTTTCATATACTGGTGAGCTGCTGTTTTGTCGGCTACATATTTCGAATTGAATGCTTATCTAATAAGAATAAGACATGATGCAGATAATGCAACTGATGTTTCAATGGCCATTCCTGCTACTACCACTATGGCCCCGAACAGAGAATTTTCCCATTATATATAACTGTTATATTATAAATAAATGATCATATTATATCTGTCTGCTTAATTCTCCTGATTTGGAGGTGTTCACTTGTATGGGGAGAGGCTGTCTGGAGTACAATGATTTAGCAGGGAGGTGTGAAATGAAATTAGCACTCTTGTAATGCAAGCTCACAGAAGGGAATGAAGAAGCTCATTATCAATAAAAATGCTGTGTTAGCTTAGTGTGAAGCTGGCTTGTTCACAGCATCTATTTCCCACCATGTCCTGATGGATTTGGGAGAATTAATTAGCTTGGAAGAACTGACACCTTCTTGATGACCTAGAAATCCTCACCTTCTACCATCCTCGCTTCACTTTAATGTGAAGATGCTCAGAGATCAAAGGATCCAGAACTCTTCACCATGAACCTCACTAGGAATTAACACTGCCATGGCAAACTGAGCTCTGGGCCTAAATCTACTGATTGGCAGTTGTGAAGATGAATTACCAGAGAGAAGTTTAGAGAGCAGGTGGGATGATGGTCTCAGATTCCTAAAAGTTGCTCTGTAGTCGTTCTTGCAAGCAGGTGAGAAGTCCAAATGTCCAAAGCATTTCCTCTGCAGCAAATGAAGCTTGCTGTTTACATTGAAGTAGATTACCATTTGAGGGGAACCTTGGCTTTTGCTTTTAACTCAACACCTTGGAACTGTTCTCACCACCCCGCACTTCCAGATTAGCACCAAGATGGAAGAAAAATCCTACAAGAAACTCTTGATAGAGGCTTGCAAATTAGTCTTAGAGCACTGTTTATAGGACTCATGGCTATAAACAAGGGTTAAAAGTGTGGTAATCTGGCCTGCTGTGAAACATAAGACTAACAAAATAAGCACAAGGAAACAAAGTCATTGTGGACTTCTGTGACCTAATAAAATGAGACCCCAATGAATGATATGCACACCAGAAATTAACAAAAAAAACAACTGTTATAATGCACATGACGTATTAGGATAGATTGTATGGAAACTAGAAATCACAGGAGATTCATGTTTTTCCATGGACTCTTTTTTACCTATTTCTTCAAAATCAGGCCACATCTAATCTCATTACTGGCATTTCTGCATTTTGGAAAGGACTGCAGTGATGAACTCAAAATGTACATTATGGTTATTTCGCATTTAGTACAATAACCACTGAGTGGTAAAACCATAGACCGACTTAAAAAAAAAACGATCGGAATATTTTGTATTTGCGGCAGGAGTTTTGGATCATTTTTCTCTCTCCTGCATATAAATCTAAAATATATTATTAAAAATTATCATCAGCACAATCTGCGAATGTTGCTAGGAGCCACATTTACATTGACAGGAGCCATCGCTGCCTAGTGCACACAAGAGCCATCGCTAGGCACAGTGGCGCTCCTTGCCTGCCAAGGAAGAAACTTCTTTTAGCCAGCAATGGAAATATCCTAAGATCCTCAGCAGCAATTTTCCAAATCACCAATCTGAAGCTTTAGGGTAAATTCACAAGCGACTGAAAATGCAGCTGAAAAATCAGCAGTGTTACTTGTATTAAATATGATTTTTATTGCAGAAAAGCCAGCAGACTTCACTCTCTCCATTGGAAAGGGTGAAATCCGCAAGAGAAATCTGCTGTATAAATTGACATGCTATGGATTTAAAATCTGTCTTAAAGAGGACCTTTCACCAATCCTGACATGCCTGTTTTAATAGCTTCATGCATTCCCCATGTAATAACAAGTCTGGAACATCTATTCTTATGTCTGTATGTTGTGTCATTCCTTTATTATTTGCACTAGAAGTTATGAATAAATTGCTATTTGCCTTCAGTAAAGGAACAGAGGGGAGGTAACAAGTTGGGGGGGGGTGTATCTGCACAGTCTGAACATGGCAGCACTGATTGGCTAGAGTCAGTCTGTGCAGGTACACACCCCCAAGTGGCTATCTCCCCTCTGTTCCTTTACTGAAGACTAATAGACATTAATTCATAACTTCTAGTGCAAATAATAAAGGAATGACACAACATAGAGCCATAAGAATAGATGTTCCAGAATTGTTAGTACGTGGGGAATGCATGGAGCTATTAAAACAGGCATATCAGGAGTGGTGAAAGGTCCTCTTTAAGTTTGATGTGGATCATGCTAAGCAAAGTGTATGGGGCACATTTACTAAGGCCGGCTTTTTACGGTAGTCTTAGTTTTTCCCTCTGCGTTGCCATAAGATTCATCTAATTTATGATGAGGCGTGTGCCTCGTCATAAATTAGGCGCATTTGTGGCAGTCTGTGCTCCTGGAGTAAAAACTATGCCAGCCCCTGGCTGGCATAGTTTTTAGCTAACATTTGCACCTGTTTACAGACGCAATGTAAGTAAGGCTACTTTCACACCAGCGTTTTTGCTGGATCCGTCATGGATCAGCAAAAACGCTTCCATCATGATAATACAACAGTGTCCGGTTGTATTATCTTTTAAATAGCCGGATCCGTCATGAACTCCATTGAAAGTCAATGGGGGACGGATCCGTTTTCTATTGTGTCTGAGAAAACGGATCTGTCACTATTGACTTACATTGTGAGTCATGACGGATCAGTTTGGATCAGTTTCTTCATGCGGACACCAAAACGCAGCAAGCAGCGTTTTAGTGTCCGCCTCGAAAACGGAATGCTGACTGAACTGAAGCAAAACTGATGCATTCAGAACGGATCCTTTTCCATTCAGAATACATTAGAACAAAACTGATCAGTTTTGGACCATTTATGAGAGCCTGTGAGGGATCTCACAAACGGATCCTTACAACGCAAGTGTGAAAGTAGCCTTAATTTGTTGGGGCTGGTGTCCCAGCCCTGGCACAGCCCCCAACATGGCCAACGCAAAACCAGCCGGGCACAATATTGTTGCACGGCCGGACAGAAAAGGGGACTAAAAATGTTGCACGTCCCTTAGTAAATGTGCTCCTATGACATTAGACAAATCTCATGTACACTTTTCTTTTTTTTCTTGGGTGTAGAAATTGACCTGCTGTGCTGAATTTGAAATCTGCAACATGTCAATTGTGATTTTTGTGCAGATTTCACCCTTTTTAATGGAAGGATGAGATCTGTGGAAAATGTGCATTAAATCCGCACCAAAAACTAGATAAATAATGAAGATTTAAGTGCAGTTTTGGTCCAGATTTTGTGCACATAAATCTGCACCATGTGCAGCCACCCTTATGCTAGGGTCACACATGACTGATTAGCTGCAGATTTGCGGTTGCAGATTTTCCACAAGTCTATTCTGAGCCATCCGCAAAATTATACAACATGTTCTATTATTGTCCGCATTACTGAGAAAAATGGGACTGTTCTATTAGGGACTGGCCGTTCTGCAAAAGGCGGAATGCACATGGTGATTTTGTTGTGGTTTTTCAAGCAGTTTTTGCTGTGGAAACGTAACAAAAACCACAGCGGATTTATCTGCTAGATTTGCAGTCACATGTGAACCCAGCCTCAGGCTACATTCACGAGTGAAATAAGGCCCCTTGCAGACGAGCGTGACACATGCACGTCTCCCTCAACACATCTACTGAACTCCCGGCACTGACTGGGATCACATCGCATTGTATTGATTTATGATGCCATGTAACCCTTACAGTTCTGGAATGTGTTGGATAACACTGACATAATGCTGTTCGTGTTATCATTACATTCCAGAACTGTAAGGGTTACATAGCATCATAAATCAATACAATGCTATGCGATCCCCATCAGTGCCGGGAGTTCAGGCCAGTAGATGCGTTGCGGGAGACGTGCAAGGGGCCTAAATGGCCATTTGGCCAATGTGGAAAAATTGCATATTTTGATGCAAAATGTTGTGCTACAAAATCAGCAATTGATATACACCACAAAAGTGGCTTATTTCAGTTCATTAATGAGCCCCACAGTGTATAGTTTTTCATATTCTACTAGTTTTACACAAAAAAACTTGTGTTTTTGTGTCACCATAACCATGAGAGCCAAGCTGTGTGAAGGCTTGCAGTGACATTTTTATTGGTGCCATTTTGAGGTACACACAATTTATTATTGCTTTTTGTTAAACTTTGTATGGCAGGATGAACAAAAACAGCAAATTTGGCATTGTTTTTTTTTTTTTTACGTTCACTGTGATGGTTAAATAATGTGATAATTTAATAGGTCAGGTCAGTACAGAGGCCATGATAATTATGTGTACATGATTATTTATTTTTTAATGGGGAAAAGGGTTTCTTGTGTTTTTTATATTTGAAACATTTTATTAGTTTTTATTACATTTTTTTGTTTAACTCCACTAAGAGACATGAACTTTTAATACACTAACCAATTACAGTAAATACTACACTGCAATTAGAGATGAGCGAACCAGTCAAGATTCTAATTGGTTCAGGTTCGCCAAATTTTTGAAAAATTTTGATTCAAATCCAAATCGATTCGGGTCTAACAGAAGTTCCTCCAATTGCCCTTAAAATTGGTATAGAACACGTTTCTTTTCGTTTTTTTTATGAATTTTTTATTTTTCCCTGCCCAAGATCTCAAACACAATGGCAGCAATCGAATAATAGATAGCTATAGAGGAGTGCTCACTCAAGCTTAGCCTGACCACCAACAAACCAATTGGTATAAAATAAAATTAAAATCCAAAAAAGGTCAGCACATTGAGTATTTATTGATTAGATGCCTCATATGACATATAAATTATATTTGAAAAATAAAATATATAAAATAGACCATATATATATAGTTAAAACATGTGAGTTAGCTCAGTGATTTTCAACCAGTGTGCCTCCAGCTGTTGCAAAACTACAACTCCCATCATGCCCAGGCAGCCTACAGCTATCAGCCTACAGAAGGGCATGGTGGGAGTTGTAGTTTTGCAACAGCTGGAGGCACACTGGTTGAAAATCACTGAGTTAGCTGACCAAAGTCCCCTTAATTGGTTTAAGCTGCGTAGCTCTCGCAGCAAACCTAATATACCATGTCCTTATGTGCAGTTATTTTATAAATATCCAATGGAGTAACTGCAGTTATATATAAATTCAGTCGTTTTCAATATAGAACGACAGCTGCTGACTTGAAATATCGGTAACAAGTTACAGCAGCCTGCACCAACTGATGGAGCGACGCCGAGAAGGAAAGGGATTACGCCCTCCCGTGAAGCCAACTTCAATGTTAAATATATATGCTATAAGGGCTGTGCGCTTATCACCACTTTTCATACAGAAGTTTCTAAATACAGAGTGGTGGTGCTACTGTGACAAAACGGAGGAAAACTGCTACACGTTATAACTGATACAGTGCCTTGCGAAAGTATTCGGCCCCCTGGAACTTTTCAACCTTTTGCCACATTTCAGGCTTCAAACAAAAAGATATAACATTTTAAATTTTTGGAGAATCAACAACAAGTGGGTCACAATTGTGAAGTGGAACGAAATTTATTGGATCATTTAAACTTTTTTTGTAATAATAAAACTGAAAAGTTGGGCGTGCAAAATTATTCTGCCCATTTACTTTCAGTTCAGAAAACTCACTCCAGAAGTTCATTGAGGATCTCTGAATGATCAATTGTTGTCCTAAATGACTGATGAAGATAAATAGAATCCACCTGTGTGTAATCAAGTCTCCGTATAAATGCACCTGCTCTGTGATAGTCTCAGGGTTCTGTTTAAAGCACAGAGAGCATCATGAAGACCAAGTAACACACCAGGCAGGTCCGTGATACTGTTGTGGAGAAGTTTAAAGCCGGATTTGGATACCAAAAGATTTCCCAAGCTTTAACCACTTCCCATCCGGGCCATTTACCCCCTTCCTGACCAGGCCTAATTTTGCAAATCTGACATGTGTGACTTCATGTGGTAATAACTTTGGAACGCTTTTACTTATCCAAGCGATTCTGAGATTGTTTTCTCACGACACATTGTACTTCAAGTAAATGGTAAATTTGAGTCGATAAGTTTTAATTTTATTTATAAAAAAATCCAAAAGTTAACGAAAATTTTAAAAAAATTCATTGTTTTCTAAATTTGACTCTCTCTGCTTTTAAGACAGATAGTGATACTCCATAAAATTCTTTTTAATTTACATTCCCTATATGTCTACTTTATGTTGGCATCATTTTGGTAGTGTAATTTTATTTTTTTAGGACAATAGACAGTTTAGAATTTTAGACACAATTTTTGCAAATTTGCAAAATCAACTTTTTTAAGGATCAGTTCAGTTCTGAAGTCAGTTTGTGAGGCTTACATAATAAAAAACACCCATAAATTACCCCATTTTAGAAACTACACCCCTCAAACTATTCAAAACTGGTTTTTAGAAATGTTGTTAACCCTTTAAGTATTCCACGGGAATTTTTTTTTTCCATTTTAATCATTTTTTTCCTGTAACATATCAAGGGTTAACAACAAAACAAAACTCAATATTTATTACCCCGATTCTGCAGTTTGCAGAAACACCTCACATGTGGTCGTAAACTGTTATTTGGGGATACACCAGGGCTCAGAAGGGGAGGAGCAGCATCTGCATTTTCTAACATGGAATTTTTTGTCATGGTTTGTAAGAGTGATAACTTTTTAATTTTTTTGTGGACTGAGCTGCGTGAGGTCTTATTTTTTTGTGGGACAAGCTGTAATTTTTATTGGCACCATTTTGGGGTACATCCGGCTTTCTGATCACTTTTTAATCTAATTTTTGGGAGGTTAACTAAAAAAAAAAAGCAGTTTAGGGGCATTTTTCTATATTTTTTTTTACACCGTTCACTTGATGGGGTAGATCATGTAATATTTTTGTAGAGCCAGTTGTTACGGATGCAACGATACCAAATATGTCTTTTTTTTTAATTTTTATGTTTTACACAATAAGAGCATTTTTAGAAAAAAAATCATGTTTTTGTGTTGCAATTTTTTAAGAGCCATTTTTTTTCATTTTTCAGGCTATGATCTTGTGTGGGGGGCTCATTTTTTGTGGGATGAGGTGACGTTTTTATTGCTATCATCTTGGGATGCATACGACTTTTTGATTGTTTGATATTATGTTTTTTGGTAGGTCAGGTGACAAAAAAAGCTGTTTTGGCATAATTTTTATTAGATTTTTTTTACGCAGTTCACTTGATGGGGTAGATCATGTGATATTTTTATAGAGCCGGTCGTTTCGGACGCGGTGATACCAAATATGTCTATTTTATTTATGTATTTTTTTGTAACATTTTTTTAATGACATATTTGGGGGAAAATTATTTTTTTTATATGTAATTTTTTTTTATATAATACTCTATTTTTTTAATTATTTTTTTATTTTACACTTTGTGTCCCCCCATAAGGTTATACAAGACCTCAGGGGGACATTTAACTTCACTTATTTTATTTTTTTTACACTTGATTTCTCCTGTAACTGGGGCTGACATAGTAGCCCCAGTTACAGGGGAAATACATCTCCAGAGAGGCTGTACAGCATAATACTATGCTGTACAGCCTCAGTGCAGGGTTGATCGGATCTATGAGAGACCCGGCAGCTCCTGCACGCTCCCGGCCCCGGCGATCACGTGACCACCGGGCCGGAACAGGAAGCGCAATAGCAGTGTATACAGCGATCTACAAGGCAGGGACCCCTGGGAACGGTCCCTGCCTTCTTTTTGGGGTACCCTGCTGTCACTGACAGCAGGTACCCCACTGTGCAGCTGCATGATTAGCGTGCAGCTGCTATTTCAGAATGGACGTTCAGAAATGTCCATTCAGAAATAGACAACCACTTCATGGACATTTATATCCTATGGGCGGACGTGAAGTGGTTAAACATCCCAAGGAGCACTGTGCAAGCGATCATATTGAAATGGAAGGAGTATCAGACCACTACAAATCTACCAAGACCCGGCCGTCCCTCTAAACTTTCATCTCAAACTAGGAGAAGACTGATCAGAGATGCAGCCAAGAGGCCCATGATCACTCTGGATGAACTGCAGAGATCTACAGCTGAGGTGGGAGAGTCTGTCCATAGGACAACAATCAGTCGAACACTTCCCAAATCTGGCCTTCATGGAAGAGTGGCAAGAAGAAAGCCATTTCTCAAAGATATCCATAAAACGTCTTGTTTACAGTTTGCCACAAGCCACCTGGGAGACACACCAAACATGTGGAAGAAGGTGCTCTGGTCAGATGAAACCAAAATCCAACTTTTTGGAAACAATGCAAAACGATATGTTTGGCATAAAAGCAACACAGCTCATCACCCTGAACACACCATCCCCACTGTCAAACATGGTGGTGGCAGCATCGTGGTTTGGGCCTGCTTTTCACCAGCAGGGACAGGGAAGATGGTTAAAATTGATGGGAAGATGGATGGAGCCAAATACAGGACCATTCTGGATGAAAACCTGTTGGTGTCTGCAAAAGACCTGAGACTAGGACGGAGATTTATCTTCCAACAAGACAATGATCCCAAACATAAAGCAAAATCTACAATGGAATGGTTCGAAAATAAACGTATCCAGGTCTTAGAATGGCCAAGTCAAAGTCCAGACCTGAATCCAATTGAGAATATGTGGAAAGAGATGAAAACTGCTGTTCACAAACGTTCTCCATCCAACCTCAAAGAGCTCGAGCTGTTTTGCATAGGCAAGAATTTCAGTCTCTAGATGTGCAAAACTGATAGAGACATACCCCAAGCGACTTGCAGCTGTAATCGCAGCAAAAGGTGGAGCAACAAAGTATTAATGCAAGGGGGCCGAATAATTTTGCACGCCCTACTTTTCAGTTTTATTATTACAAAAAAGTTTAAATGATCCAATAAATTTCGTTCCACTTCACAATTGTGACCCACTTGTTGTTGATTCTACACCAAAAATTTAAAATGTTATATCTTTTTGTTTGAAGCCTGAAATGTGGCAAAAGGTTGAAAAGTTCCAGGGGGCCGAATATTTCACAAGGCACTGTATATGGCTATCACAGTTCTATATTGAAAACGACTGAATTTATATATAACTGCAGTTACTGTATTAGATATTTATAAATAAACATGGTATATTAGGTTTGCTGCGAGAGCTTCGCAGCTTAAACCAATTAAGTGGACTGAAGTCAGCTAACTCACATGTTTTAACTATATATATATATATATATATATATATATATATATATATGGTCTATGTTATATATTTTATTTTTTCAAATATAATTTATGTCATATGAGGCATCTAATCAATAAATACTCAATGTGCTAACAGCTGACCTTTTTTGGATTTTAGCAATCGAATAATGTTATGGAATAAAAATAAAAATGGCTTGGGGAGACCAAGCGTCCAAAAATAATGCCTTGACAGGGTCAGAATGCCTGCCTGTACAACACACACAAGTGTTTTTATTGTCAGATGAAAAAGTGGCTCTTTGTGAATGAGCCTAAAAAATGTTGCCTTTTAATTGGGAGGAGCAGCAGTGCAGTGTGTATGAGGAAAGGGTACGGTATGCATATTGTGGCATGCAGCCTCAATAGTAGCAGCAGCATAACATAGGACATACAAGGCTGTCTGTGGGTAGTAGTAATAGTAGCAGTCAGGGGCGTACATAGAAATCATGGGGCCCCATAGCAAGAATCTCAATTGGGCCCCCTAACCCCGCCTACTACCCTGGCCCATCCCACATCCTGCCCTGGCTCCTCCCCTGCCACACCCCCAATAAAGAAATGTGTACATGACCTATAGAAAACAAAAACAAAATCTTTATTTTTTTTTAACCAACTTTTTTGCAGTAACTAAAAATGAAAACACAAAACCGAAAAAACCTCCGGGGCTGAAAGGGTTAAAGGGGTTATGTAACCCCTATTATGCCCCCCCAAAATGTCCAGGCACCGCAAACAGATAACACTTATGCCCGGTGGGGGGGGGGGTGCAGCTAATAGCAGGCCGTGCCAGAAATGAGCCTTCTTAGCTTCAACCGCAATTCTAGGAAGGCTCGTTCCCTTCGTGGCCTGCTATTGACTGTGCCCCACGTTGCTGGAGGTTTTTATCCACATAAGGCTAAATTCACACGTCCGTGGAGCACGGTCCTTGAGGACCCGGACCGTGCTCCTGAGGCAGGAGCGCACAGCGTCATTGGTTGCTATCGCGCCATGCGCTTCCTGAGACCGCCGCTGTACAGTGATACGAGTGTGGACAGCGTACCGCTGTACAGCGGCAGCCTCAGGAAGCGCACAGCGCCATAGCAACGCCGTGCGCTCCTGCCCTCAGGAGCACGGTCCGGGTTTTCACGGACAGTCCTGGACCATGCTCCACAGATGTGTGAATTTAGCAGTACAGTGGCGGCATCAGCACTGGGGGTGCAGGGCCCAGGGAGTGAGGTATGTAAGGTGCCTGGCAGGGACACCTGGGCATTTTGGGGGGCATTAACTTCTTCCCAGCTGCTTAGTGGGCAATTTGAAATTTATACACTGTCCTGTGGCTGTGGGGAAGGGAAGGGGTTACACTGTCCTGAGTATTATATGAGCCTACAGTGCCTGTGCCACCAAGAAACTCCTGCTGCTGCCCTCCCCAAGAATACCTAACCCAAGTAATTTCAACCTTGCGGTTCCAATTCCAATCCTGATGTGATCCTGAAGTCCTCCTAGCACTGTGTCCCAGTGCCCTGAGACTGGATAGCGACGGGGGCCTGACAGGTGGCTGAGTCTGAGGCAGGTGAGTTGGTGACTGACAGCCATCCTGTGTGGTGGTGGTACATATCTTGTTCCGGCTGGGTGCAGCCTGCTGCTTGCCAGCCAATCAGCAGCAGGGTCTTTACACACTGCTAAATGCTGATTGGCTAGCGCAGCAGACGCAGAGCCAGAATGGATGGATCATAAAAAGGTCAGCCGCAGCGCCGGTCAGGTCAGGTGGGGGATGGGGGGGGTCGGGTAACTTATGATGGGCGCCACATTTTGCCGCACGCGCCGCACGGGCTTTGGGTCTGCTGACTGCTGCCTGTGTCTGTTTATGAAACCAGGGGCCCGCGCTGGCTTGCAGATCAGACAATGTAAGGGGGGCATGGCCTTGCGCTCCGACTGGGCCCCCCTGTGCCGCGGGCCCCATAGCAGTGGCGTGGTCTGCCTACATTGGCGGTACGCCACTGGTAGCAGTAGTGGTGGATGCTTTGAGTTAATAGGTGGTGGCAGTAGGGGATTAGCAGCAGGAGCTGAGGCGCCAGCAGCCTTACGGAACATGACAGTTGACAGGCCGCCTCGGTGGCATGATGGAGGCAGCTGCAGCAGTACAGAGCATGATGGTTGGCAGGTCGCACCAGTGGCATGATGGTTATGGTTGCATGATGGAGGCAGCAGCAGCTGTACAGAACATGTTGGTTGGCAGGTCGCAGCAGTGGCATGATGATGGCTGTGGCATGATGGAGACAGCAGTAGCCATTCAGAACATGATGATTGTCAGGCCACAGCAGTGGCATGGTGGTGGTAGTGGCATGATGGAGGCAGCAGCAGCCATGCATAAGATGATTTTTGGCAGGCTGCAGCAGTGTCATGATGGCGACGGTCACCACGCCCCCCACGGTGCTGAAAACACTCTCCGGGCAAGAGCCTGGGCAAGTCTGTAACGAATGTCAACTGCCTAGGAATTTATGAGTTTAGAGAACAGGGTATACGCCAGAGACTGGTCAGTGTAGGTAGGTAGGTATGCCTGAAGCTGGACGTTGAGGAGAGTTCTGTTGGCTTGCTGACTGGCATCAGCCTGACGCGGCATGTAGAAAAACTGCTCCATCATGTTGAGGAGACTGAAATGACTGTGGCGTCTGCAACTCATAACTCTGCGGGGGATGGAAAGGGGCCTCCCTTTCAGACACGCTGGTGGCAGACGTCTGCTCGCCGTAAGCTGTTGCAAGCTGCGTACACAGTGTTTCCTGGTTATAATGTAATTTGTCCTCCCTTTATGAGGGAACAAAATATTCCTCCATTTAGTTTTGATAGTGAGGGTCTAAAAGCATGGCTATCCAGTAATTGTCAGACTGCTTGTTGTCAGCGAGCAAACAGGTTGCTATTCTGGCCAGCGTGCCCTAGGAGCCAGTTGTTTCCACCTCCGCCCCCCACTGAGATGATTGAGTGTTGTGGCTGGTGTCACCATCATAATCCTCTTGCCCCTTCAACTATGACTCCTCTTCTTCCTCCTCCTCCTCCCCTATGAGAGTTTCTCATTGTGGGTCTCCAACAGCTACAGGGTGTAAAGCAAGATGCATTAGCTGTTCTTCTTCCTCCTCCTTTGTCACCACCTATTGCATGAGTGTCAAAAATACATATGGGGGGAATGAGGGACAACTGCAGTATGAACTTCATGGGCTGCCACTCTCCGACGTGTAAACACGTGGGCTCCCTGCTGCTGAGGTGGTCTGGTGCATGACCAAATCCTTTATGGCTTTCCGCTGCTCATACAGATGCCCAAGTATGTGTAATGTTGCGGATTATGCGATGAAGCTGCAGACCATTATGATGCTGGAAGTCCAGGAGAGCGTTCCTCACCATGTGAGAATGGCTTAAAAGAGGGAGTCACCTGGACATTGCCAGCACCTTGTGCAAGCCAGTGCATTTTTTAAAAGGCCATACAAGGAGCATGTGTTATTTTCCCCAGGTTCAGGGTGGCAAGGATATTGCACCCATTGTCGCTGACCACCTTGCTCTGTTGGAGTCAACGGGGTAACAGCCAGCGGAATGTGTGCTGCTTCATGTAATGTAGCTGCAACTGGTTGCCGGTTTGGCTACTGTCATAAATGTCTATACATATGGTGACAGTGCTGAGTTTGCGGCTGTAACACACTGCCAGGAATCTGTACAGACTAGCCAATCAAAGGATAGTAATACCAGCTAAAGGTTCTGATCCCCACAGTCACGAACTGTGTGGATCAGAACCTCTAGCTGGCATTACTATTAAGAACCTGTTGAAGTGGTTTCACGGCCACCCTGCACCACTCAATGTGCCCCTAACCGGGTCCTACAGCCCCCTATATGCCCGATCGGGCCCCCACTGACATCGGGGCTGGCACCAATCCCAGTCATTTAACCCATTCCATGCTGTGATCCATAGAGACTGTTGTATGGAAGGGGTTAACAGAGGTATTGAGATCCCATTGGGCCGCTGTGTTGCCTTGGCAGCATCCTGATGGTTACCATGACAACCGGAGGCCTTAGAAAAGCCTCCTGGCTTGCCATATACCCTAAGCCTGATAGGTCATGCCAGAGGCAGAAGCCTGATCAGGCTTAGTGTCAGGCTGACTATACAATCCAATACAGCAATAAGATCCACTAGATCTTCAAGAATAAAGTGGGTCTGGGTACAAAAGTTTTTCCTATATCTGGACATTTATAATTGCTAAAAAAAATAAAATACACTAAAATACACTACACTGATCTATAAAACGATCATGTTACTAATCCCACACAGTGAATGCCATAAAAAAAAAGAAATACAATGACGGAATTGCTATTTTTGCCCACCTCAACTACCAAAAAATGGTATAAAAAGTAATCAAAAGCATCATCTGTATCCCAAAATGGTACCAATAAAAACTGCAGCCCAAAAAACAAGCCTTCCGAAAGCTACATTGGCAGACAAATAAAAATGTTAGTATGTGGCGATGCAAAATATAACTTATTTTTAATTTTAAAAAATGTATGCTTTAAAATTAGTAAAATATGAAGAAAATTAGATAAATGTAATATCACCATAGCCAAGGACGTAGTGAGGGGGATCAGACGGGGCGCACTCACCCGGCAGTTCTTGTCACTGCCGGGCAGTTCATTTCCATAGTGAAGCAGGGAGGCCTCTCCACTCCCTGCTTCACTGTTCTTCTGAGCTCAGGCGCTCCCCCTTCAGGCCGCACATCGTGCGGCTGGTTGTGGGAGGAGCACTGAAAGCCCAGGAGTCAGCCTCCAGCTCAGCTAGCAGCACCATGTGAGTGCGTGACCGCGTCATCAGGGGAGAAGGTAATTTTTTTTTGTTTTTTATTTCATAAAGCTGCAGTAACTGGAGAGGGCACTGGAGGCAAAAGGGTTTCCACAACTAGAGTGAGGGGCACCTAATCTTTCATAACTATTGTGAGGGGGCACCTAATCTGGCATAACTTCTGTGATGGGGCACCTAATGTGACATAACTACTTTGAGGGGGCATATAATCTGGCATAACTACTGTGGGGGCAGGAATATAATCTGGCATAACTACTGCGAGGGGGCACCTAATCTGGCATAACTTCTGTGAGGGGGCATCTAATGTGACATAACTACTGTGAGGGGGCATATAATCTGGCATAACTACAGTGAGGGGGTATAAACTGGGCATACGTACTATGAGGGGAACAAAGATGGGCATAAACATGGGCATAATCACTATGATGGATACAAATGTGGGCATAGCTACTGTGATGGGGCACAAAGGTGGGCATAACAACTGTGAAGGGGCACAAAGGTGGGCATAACTACTGTGAGGGGCCACTAAGAGGATATAACTATTGTGAAGGGGCCACAAGGTGGGCATTATTACTGTTTGGTAGCACTAATGGGAAATGCCCTAGATTACCCTGATATACATTGGGATGGCTCGGTCTTACAGCACCCCCTGCTAGGTATTTACCAAGTACAGTCACCATCCCTTTCTTATGCGATTATTCTTTTTGCTTTATCACCACAGGGATCTTGTTCCGGATCCAGCGGACATCACGCCGATGCCAGCGACACCCTGGATGAGGTAGGACCAGGTGGTTCTTTCATTTATTGCAAGGTGTATTGGTACTGCCGTGTACCCTATGATAGATTATTTATTAGGTGGGACTGGGTAAATGTAGCTATGAATTGGCCGGAGTTAGTGTAAGTTGGGGGGGGGGGGAGGGGGGGGGGGCGTGCAAATTTGAATCCTTGCCCCGGGTGCAGGAAAGCCTAGCTACACCTCTGCCGAGCCATATCAACCAACAGCATAAAGTTATAATATATACCTTTATGTTAGAAAATCCATATTTTGCTCCTTCCCTTCTGAACAGTGCCATGTCCCCAAAAAGCAGATTATGATCATAAATTGGGTGCCTCCGTATTCAGGAAAAAATGCATAACAAGTTGTGGGTGCATTTTATCCTGTTACCCCTTGTGAAAATGAAAAATTTGGGGCTAAAGAAACATTTTATCGGAAAACATTCCACTTTTTTGTAGTTTCCTTTTTCTACGGGTACCACTGGCTCTCTTCGAGTGTGACATGGCATCCAAAAATCATTCCAGCAAAATCTGCCCTCCAAAGACTATATGGGGCTTCTTCCGTTCTGAGCCCTGTGGGGTGCCCATATGGCAGTTTATGACCACATATGGGGTGCTGCTGTATTCAGTTTTTATTTTTTCTATGAAACAAAGTGCTCACTACCCCCTTGAAATATTCCTTGGGGAGTTTAGTTTTCAATATGAGGTTACTTTTTGGGGGTTTGCACTGTGGAGGGGTATCAGGAGGTCTTCAAATGCAACATGGCCCCAGAAAATTATTCCAGCAAAATCTGACCTCCAAAAGCCATATAGTGCTCCTTCCCTTCTCAGCCCTGTGGTGTGGCTACACAGCAGTTTACATACTGAGGTTTGCCAAAAAAGTGATGTTTTGAAATGTCTTCTTTATTGGGACACCTAAAGGTTTGGTTTTAAAGGTTTTGTAAATTTTCTTAAAAAAATAAAAATTTGCTTCTAAACGTCTAAACTTTCTAACATCCTAAAAAAATAAAGACATTTACAAAATTGTTAAGTAATAACTATTTTATTATTATTATTATTACAATCTGTTTAAAAAGAAAAAAAATCAGATTTAGAAAGCTGAGAATTTTTCCAAAGTTTTGGTAAATTTTGAATTTTTGTAATAAATAAGGGTAAAACTTATCGAATCAGAATTCTTTGGATAAGCAAAAGCGTTCCAAAGTTATTACCACATAAAGAGACATATGATAGATGCAGTTCCTCTATGTGGCACAGCAGTCACAGCTCCTCATTTCTCATTCCCTAGCTGACAACTTCCATGTTTGTCTCTATTCTACACAGACAATACTTCTTCTTTGTAATTCTAGCCTTTCCCTTCACTGTCCCTGGCCATAGAATACAAGCTTGATTGATCTCTGACTGTCCTTGTTTTTTTCACTCTCCCCAACTCCCTAAGAAAACAGTCTCAGAATTGGTTGGATAAGCAAAAGCGTTCCAAAGTTATTACCACATAAAGTGACATAAGTCAGATTTGCAAAATTTGGCCTGGTCGTTAATGTGAAAAATGGCTTGGTCCTAAAGGGGTTAAATTGAACAAGTCCCCCGAAAAATGAAATTACAACCACATGGAGATACAATAAACAGAAACGGACAATTGAGGTCTGATGCTTAATATCACGTTATCACTCACAGACAAATTATCTTACCCAGTGTATTGGTGTACTGATCAGCTATATGCTGGTTTAATTAAATTCAATAACACCCCCAACCACCCCCCCCCCCCCAAAAAAAAAAAAGAAAAATTGCAACTGTGTAGATAATAAATGGATTTAGCCCACATTACGTTTTCAATCACCAATGAATACAGTTTTTCAAACAAAAAATAAATAAAAAAGTTAAATATGTGAGATGACCTGACACAGAGTTTTCACTGGGGAAATTGTCTTGCGAGAAACCGGTCCTTGGTGCAAAAAAGGTTGGGGACCACTGTGCTAGGACACCTCCCTGCCTGCTGCAGCACTGATTGGCTCATACAGGCTGTCTGTCAGCCTGGGAGCCAATCATGGCAAGCCACCCCACTTCCTCTCAGGATCTTCTACCTCCATAGTGCTATTTTCCTGCCGACATGTGCACTAAAATGCCGCTAAGTGCCATTTTAGTGGATTCGCCCGAAACAAACCTGAAAAGATTCAGGGCCGTCTGCTATCCGAAAAATAGCAAAGTTCAGACCGAACCCAGTTTGCTCATCCTTAACTGTAATGCTTTCTAAATTATATTGTATTATACCTGTCAATATTATGGTTGTGGGGTCTTTAGCAGCTCATTGGCACCCTATGATGATTAGGGGGGGTCAATTAAGACCATGGCATCTAAATTATTTGCCAGTTTAACAAAGCATTTAGATACTGTGGTGTTAAATCACTGGTTAAATAACCAGAATTGGAGTTGCAGCAGGAGCCTGACTGCATGTTACAGACTGTTCCCTCTGCAAATAGCTTAGGCTTAGCTGCTGGGCCCATGCCATCCCTGCCCAATCTCTTAGATTTCCAAGTGCCCAAGAAGTAATGGAGCAGGATTTCCTCCCCTACTCCCCCCCAGACACCAGGGATTTGCATACAGATCCTTACCTGTATGAAATGAGCCTGTGCTAGGTCTAATAAATCTGTCATTAACTTTCCAACTGTCTAAAGATAATGAGATGATTCTCCTCATCCTGTGTCTGCATATACAGCAATGCTGAAAAGTGAACTACAGAGAACAAGAAATGCCAACTTATTGTGCCGGGGTTTGTCAGTGTGATACATTATTTCAACATTTTATAAATGTGGATAGTTACATAAAAATGCTTAAATAAAAACTTGATTCAAATAATATGTGATTTTTTTTTTCAACAGGCTGTCTAGCCATGCACTAAATGTATCACAGTGGCTCAGGCTAGATGATAAATTTGGCGCATGGGTAGACATTTTTTGTCTTACTCTATACCAATTATTGGTTGGTTTAGTTTGAGACAATTTTATGTCAGGCTTGTGGTGCAAAATATTGCTTCTTTGGCCATGCCCCTTTTATGTAAAGCCACCCCTCTTTCACACATAGCCATAGCCCTTTCTGGACTAGGAGTAGAGACCTAGAAGCGCCAAATTGCACCATTTTTACACAAATATCTAGGTGAACTCATGTTAGCAAATCATGGACACAGGCCCACCGTAAAACAATACATTTGAGGTTGGACCATTACAGTCTTCAGCATAGTGCCCTGACTACATCTATAGCATTTTTATAATTCATTAATTTAGATATCTAAGTGTGACAAAACAGTAGTAACGGCTTTCTAAGATTAAATATACGCATGAGGAAGTCTAAGGCAATCCATAGAAAATCAAACTTTGATTTGAACATGCATATATTTTTTTTATACTGAAAGCAATACTGTTTAAGTTAGTAGCCCTATCGATCCCTCCTTGTTCCCTAGACCAATACCATTTTTATTACTTTCTTCAAGGATATATTTTGGCAAATTTACCACCAGCTGTTCTCCACTGCCCCAACAGTACTATTGTGGCTTTTAACCCTGAGCACCATGAAATATACATATGGAATAATTTCCAGTCCAGTTAATGTCTTGCTCCTATAGCATGCATTGAACTGATGCACACAAGCCAACACCCCTAAGCACAGGAAGACTCTTTCAACTCAGTGAAAAACCACCTCTATATTGTGCCAGCAGAATTCAGATTTTTCAGCTTGCATTTCTTTAATTGATTTAGGTTAATCTCCCCGGGTGTTTCTCACAGTCAAAGCCTTTTGCCTATTGCTATTGTTTAGTGACTTCATCTACATTTGGTTCCCACCCCTCCAAAAAAATAAAAAAGTATAATGAAACTTCTCTTCCATGCAAGCCGACCATTTTCTATACGTCCTGATAACTTTGGTTCCAATATTTATGGCTAGTTTATTACACTTTGAAGACATTATTTATAGAGCTGGTTGCCACAAATCATACAAATATATATAAATCTACTAGTTTAGTCTGTGAATTGTTTATTTTAAGTTTCCAACCAATAATATAAAAGATTAACTTAATTTTCCTGCACATGTGATTTCCTGCATTAGGCATAATTTAGAGGGTGAGATGTATTAACCCCCTCAGTGACTAAGCAATTTATTTCAGTTTTTCATTGTGGTATTCCAAGAGCTATAACTTTTTTTTTTTCTGTCAATGTAGTTGTATCAGGGCTTTTTGCAGGACAAGTTGTAGTTTTTAATGGCACCATTTTGAGGTACACACAAATTAACTTTTATTAACCCTTTTTTGGTGGTATGACAAAAAAACAGCAATACCGCCACTAAGGTTTTCTGTTATAAATTTTGCAGTGTTAATTTTTCGGCATAAAAAAATTATAACTTTATTCTCAGGGTCAGTACAATTACAGCAATACCAATGCATATTTTTGTTTCCATTTTACTACATTTGCACAATAAAAACTCTTTATTTAAAAAAATGTATTTACTCTTTATTTGCGTCGGCAAATCCTAAGGTCCCTTGCACACGACCGTATGCGCTCCGCGACATGCGGTCCGTGATCGGGCCATATGTCCTAGAGCGGCATAGATCATGCGCACAGGAGTGCACAGCATCATAGATTACAATGATGCTGTGCATGTCGGGCCACCCGTAGGACTATTGTCCCGCACTCATATAATCATATGACAAAAATAAAATTCAACAAAAGGACTCAAGTTTGGTCTCTTGTCTTATTTACCATTGTAACTGAATACAAAACATCAAACCTACAAAAGTAGAAGCTAGACATATTAATATATATCTTCATGTATATTGTATATTACCACTATGATGTGTGGCGAATTCCTTCTCCTCTCTCTCCTCCGGGTGCTTCCCCCTCACCATTCAAGATCAGGTAAAGGATATCTGACTATCAGTTATCCAAGATTTCCAGTACATCTCAAAATTATGAATGCTATGGTTTTTCATGGCCATAGTCTGTTCATATGTACACGTTTTATCAATTCTTGATCTGACTTCACCCAGAACAGGTATCACTGGTGATTTCCAGTGCTGGACTAATGCTAATTTAGCAGCAAGACATATATGTGCACTAATTAGTCTTCCTCTCTTTGGTATATCATCTAAACCTATGAATAGAAGTGCTAGAGACGGAGATGGCGTAAGACTTGACCCAACTATGGAAGACATCAAAGAAAATATGTCCCGCCAGAATGTCCAGAATCTTTGGACAGTTCCACACAATGTGGAATAGAGTTCCAAAAACCTTGATATATGCATAAAAGCTTTGTTCCATTGTGCTTCCGAATAAGTAGACTTAATTTCTAATTCCCAAGATAACAGGGGTGTAGTTTTTTGCAGTTTATCTTTGTTGTTTAGAAGATCATATATAGGTCTGAGGCTACTTTCACACTAGCGTTTTCTTTTTCCGGTATTGAGTTCCGTCATAGGTGCTCAATACCGAAATAAAACGTTTCCGTTTTCTCCCCATTCATTGTCAATGGGGACAAAACTGAACTGAAGACAACGGAATGCTCCTAAAAGCATTCCGTTCCGTCTCCAGAACGGAGAGCAAACCGCAACATGCTGCGGTTTGCTCTCCGTCCTGGGCATCCGCACCAAGACGGATCCGTCATGACCCCCAATGCAAGTCAATGGGGACGGATCCGTTCAGTGTGACACACTCAGTAAACGGATCCGTCCTCCAATGACTTTCACAGCACACCACACATGACCTCACATACACACAGACATACACACAGACATACACAGACATACTTACATGCTCTCAGCAGCTCCGCACATCACAGGAGGAGGACTGCGCACACATAGGAAGATTCTCCCTCCAGCAGAGGGTGCTGTGGGGAATCTTCCTATATGCACGCCGTCCTCCTCCTCCCGAGCTGCTGGGAGCATGTAAGTATGTCTGTGTGTATGTCTGTGTGTATGTCTATGTGTATGTCTATGTGTGTGTATGTGTACGTGACACGTGTGGGGCCGGAGCGATGCTCTGGCTCCTCACGTGTACTTGCGGCAGTACAGATTCGGCAGCACCCTTCACCCGCCGGATCCGTGCTGCCGCTAATGTGAAAGTGGCTTGAGGCCTAATTTCACATTAGGACCACTGTTCCATAGTTTAAATACCTTATCACATGCCGAGGTGGAGAAAGGGTCAGGTCCGCTCAATATGTGTCTGATTTGTAGATATTTGTAGAAGTCGTGTTTGGAAAGATCATACGTCTGAATAAGCGCCATTTAGGGCTTGAGTACTTTCACTTGAAAAAGTAAAGAGATAGAGTCTAGCTCCTTCTCCTCCCAGGCACGCAAGTCCAGGTTCGGTATGAGAAACTCCAGAGCCCTCAAGGGAGCCCATTGGACAAGGCTAACATTATTTCTAGGTGTAATCATATGAAATTGTTTCCAATGTTTGATTGAAAAGCTAACTATAGTGGGCATATCCTTGGGGATATGAAACTGTGGTGACAGAGAGGCGATTAAGAGAGATTTTAGGGAGCCTGATGGAATAGCAGATTGCTCCATTTGCACCCACTTAAAGGGGTTGGCCACCCTAAGTATCAAAAATCCAAAATTCCCCCAGACAATAGCCAACACTTTGAAGTATTTCTCAGGTGACATGTACTGGCTGTACGTCATTTATCTAACCTGTTCACCATGACACACTTCCCTGGAGGAGCTCCCTCAGACAGGCTGTGTGGGAGGAACAGCTGCAAAGTGAAAGTAACAATCCCAGCATGCACTGCAGCAAGCATGTCTAGAGGAGCAGTCACATGACCTCCCTGCCCACCTGTGTTCCCATAGAGACAAGAGCCCCTCAGATAATATCAATAACCCAGTTATCAGTGAATAACTGTTGTACAGACATAGCAATATAAATATATATAATAAAGAACGCCCCAGTCCCAACAGTAAAGGAGGGGGGGTGTTACCCTTTTCATAAATTTGCTATGGGCCCAGTCATTTCTAGTTGTGCCACTGGATGTAAGCCAAAAACAGAATGAGGGGGGAAGGTTATCATTTCCCTTGTTCCTAAAAAGTGGTGTTAAAAAGTTGCAAACTATGGGACAGATTTATCAAAACTGGTGTAAAGGAAAACTGGCTTGGTTGCCCATAGCAACCAATCAGATTCCACTTTCATTTTTCAAAGCACCTTTGGGAAATGAGGTGGAATCTGATTGGTTGCTATGGGCAACTAAGCCAGTTTTCCTTTACAGCAGTTTTAATAAATCTCCCTCTATGTGTTTGTAAATTTTTAACTGCGCTTTTTTTTTTTTTTAAATGGCGTGACAATGGGAGAGACCGGGCGTGACCAGTCACCCCAACAAATTTATGTTCATTTTCACCAGTTTTCTGACTCAAATGAAGCCAGAAATCTATGGCAGCTCTGAGCTGTCAGATTTCTGTTTAGGTGCACGGACTGCACAAATTGATCTGCTGACATACAGAGGAGCCTCCTGTCTATCATCATACGACCTGCTCCCAGCTGACAGCCCATCAATCATCTATGAATATATGACTTCCCTTCATCTGGGGGAAAAAGGAAAATGAGTGTAGTCAAATAGCGATATATAACGTACAAGGGGGTCACACATCACTATATATAATGTACAGGGGGTCACACCATTATATATAATGTACAGGGGGTCACACATCACTATAATGTACAGGGGGTCACACATCACTATATATAATGTACGGGGGGTCACACATCACTATATATAAAGTACAGGGGGGTCACAAGTCACTATATGTAAAGTACAGGGGGTCACACATCACTATATATAATGTACAGGGGGTCACACATCATTATATATAATGTACAGGGGGGGTCACAAATCACTATATATAATGTACAGGGGGGTCACACATCTGTATATACAGTATAAAGGGGTCACTGTACAGGGGTTCACAGATCTCTGTATGCAGTGGTGGGGGGGTCACACATCAGTATATACAGTGTATGGTGGTGGTGTCAACTATTACTGTATACAGGGGGTCACACATCACTATATACAGTATAAAGTGGTGATCACATATCACTGTATACAGTGTGCAGGAAGGAGAGGGCACATATTTACAGATGACATCAGTGACTGCTGCTGAAATCACTGACCTCAGCCATACTGACAGCTCAGAAGGGGTTAAAGCTCCTGACCTGTTGGTCTGGTTGGAATAAACATGTCTGTGATAAGATCACATTGCAGAGTGGTCATAGACAGGACAGACACTAGGATTGCTCACACTTTGTTGTCCACAGCACCTTTCTGGCTCTGCTACATCACTGCAGTCAGTGAGTTACATCACAGATTCTCCTCATTCTCTCTTCCTCTTGCAAAGTTTCTTCATTTCAGCTTCTAACAAGTTTCTCTGCTAAGTCCCTTCAGCCCTGTATAGTCAGGACTGAAGTCACAGCAGAAGGAAACTTCTCTGACACAAGCAGTGGGTGCCTTTAGGACCCAGGAGCAGCACACTCCTTCCATGGACTAGAGCACGTGCTGGCATGGACGAGGCAGGGAGCTATGAGAGAAGCACAGAGGGGGCGTGGCTGCCAATAACAAAGGAACCAGGCAGATCTGCTGCAGAAGATATATGAGGAAGTTTATTATCTGCCTGCTTTCTTTACAGTTTTAATAAGTGCTAACAAAGTGGCCAACCCCTTTAAGGGAATAGTCTCCATCCCATCACTTCCTCACCTGCGACACTGTGGTAATCCTATTCCTCCTTTATGTTTATGTTTTTGCAGTATCTTGGCAGCTATTCTAGGCTTTTTTGATTGAAGCTCTGAGGTGGTACAATGGGCAGGGTACGGAATATATATAGTAATTTAGGTAGTATGGACATTTTAAAAGATGCAATGCGCCCAATCCAAGATATCTCTAGAGAAGAGTATCTTTTCAGTTCCAGTTCTATAAATTTTAATAAGGGAAGATAGTTTGTTTTATGTGGGTAGATTGCCAATCGAATGCATACTTCTGTTTAAGATTGTTATGGACTGACGATGGAAGATGGAATATTGAGTGGTAGAATCTGTGATTTTCTAGATATAATTTGTAATAGGAGATTTTTCCAAAATCATGAATGATATTGAGAGAAGTTTGTAAGGATAAATCTGGGTCTGTCAGGGAAAGGATAACATCATCGACAAACAATGAGATTTTGTGTGTGATTGCTCCCATTTGTAGGCCCTTGATGGATTCGTGTTGTCTGATCACCTAAGCCAATGGTTCGATAGTGAGTACAAATATGAAAGGAGACAATGGACATCCTTGGCGGGTGCCATTTGTAATCTCGAAGGGAGCTGATAGTAGTCCGTTCGCTAGTACTCTAGCTGAAGGAGTTGTATAAAGAGGTCTAATGGCTTCTATGAGATCTCTATTGAACCCCAGGCAATCTAACACCGAGAAGGCGAACAACCAATTTATTCACTCAAGCGCCTTCTCGGCATCCATAGATACCAGCATAGCAGGGTTTTTATTTTTTTCCAATTGGTCAACAATGTTCAAAAGGCGCCTGGTATTGTCGGAAGCTTGTCTACCTTTTACAAATCCAGCTTGGTCAGAATGAATGATACAGGGAAGGATTTTGGAAATTCTAGAGGCAATGATTTTGGAGAATATTTTTATGTCCGTATTTAGGAGGGAAATTGGGCAAAAGTTTTGGGGGCAGAGTGTTACAATGGTGGCCATTAACATTTCTTTGTCAAATGTACCAGTTAAGATTGCCTCCGTGAACATGTTAAGCATATATGGGATTAAAATATCTTTGTAGGTTTTGAAATATGTATTGGAAAGTCCATCCGGGCCCCGGGGCTTTATTTAAAGGGAGGTTTTTGATAGTTTGAAGTATTTCTTTCTCCATTAGTGGGCAATTCAATAAAGTTAATTGTTCAAGGGATAATTTTGGAAGTGACATTTTATTTAGAAAAGATGTTATATCTTGGAGATGTTATATCTTGTTTTGAGCTTCCACATCTTGAAGCTTTTGATATATTTCCGCAGAGCGCTTCTCCCTTTCTTTTTTAGCCTGGTGTCCCAGTTTAATGCAAATGCCTTATGGGCATTCCATAGGGTTGCATGTCTGGAGACTGTGCCAGAGTTTAGTTGGAAGTACTCTGATATAGATTTATTAATTTCTTCCTTGTAAGAAGGATGTGCCATCAGGAATGAATTATCCCTCCACAAAGACTGCGTGGGATGGGAGTAAGTTTCTCTCAAAGTCATAGTAATGGTCAGACCACATAATCGTCTCAATTGTGGCGGAAGAAACAGTATGAAGTAGAGATCTGTCTACTAGAAACAAATCTATCCTAGAGTATGTATTATATGGGTGTGAATGGAATGTGAAATCCTTTTCAGATCTGTGTTGAATGCCCCATATATCATATAATTGTTGATGGATTAATGTCGCTATCGTGCCTATTCACCATTGGGATGTAGAGGTAGTATCCCAAGACGCGTCAGAGATTGTATTAAAATCCCCACATATTACTATATGGCCTTGTTTGAGCTTGTCTACTTTTTGGAACACCTTGTTGAGAAAGCGTGTTTGCTTGCGGTTAGGGGCATATAATGTAACCAATGTGTATTTGATGTTGTTGCGGAGGCCTACAAGTATGATATACCTCCCTTTGGGATCAATAGTAATTGAGATTTGGGTAAAAGCCACAGTATTTGTTATAGCCAACAGAACTCCCCTTTGTTTTTTCTCATAGTGAGCTTGGTAGACCTGAGGGTATTGGGGTTGCTTAAGTCAGTGTGCATCTTGAAGTGTGATATGTGTTTCTTGTGCGCAAAACACATCTGATTGCAAAGAGATTGCCTCTTTCCACATTAGGGAACGTTTATACGGGCTATTCAAACCCTTAACGTTGAAAGAGGTTACCTTAATCACCAGTGTGTGAAGTCTAACAGTTGTACCTTATAGAAGAAACTTTTAGGATATCGTCAAAGAGGCTGAGAGGGTCACCTACAGAACTCAAAGAATACACCCAGAGGAGAGGAAAGGGTTGAGCCCTAAAAAGTAAAAGGCAAAAACATAAACTTACATGGATCATATAATGAACAAATACAAAGGTCCACGGTTCAAGTGGAGCAGAACAAAGGGTGCGGTGTCTTCTGTCAGGAAGACACTATGTCATAGGAGGGCAAAGAAAATTTGTTATCAAACATAGTAACATAGTAACATAGTAACATAGTTTGTAAGGCCGAAAAAAGACATCTGTCCATCCAGTTCAGCCTGTTTTCCTACAAGTTGATCCAGGGGAAGGCAAAAAACCCTGTGAGGTAGAAGCCAATTTTCCTCACTTTAAGGGGAAAAATTCCTTCCCGACTCCAGTCAGGCAATCAGAATAACTCCCTGGATCAACGACCCCTCTCTAGTAACTATAACCTGTAATATTATTACCCTCCAGAAATACATCCAGGCCCTTCTTGAACTCTCTTAGTGAACTTACCATCACCACCTCCTCGGGCAGAGAGTTCCATAGTCTCACTGCTCTTACCGTAAAGAATCCTCTTCTATGTTTATGTACAAACCTTCTTTCCTCCAGACGCAGAGGATGTCCCCTCGTCATGGTCACTGTCCTCGGGATAAATAGATGATGGGAGAGATCTCTGTACTGACCTCTGATATATTTATACATAGTTATTAGATCTCCCCTCAGTCGTCTTTTTTCTAAAGTGAATAAGCCTAACAATAAATCAAACTGTCAAATTAGTGCAGCTCGGCACAGATAGCAGCAAACATATAAACAGTATAAAGTGACCAAGGTGACACTTGTCTTGGGTAGATTCAGGTACGTGTGGACCTCTTCCATTCGGATCTCGCTTTGATGGACGGATCAGGTGGTGCTGGAGGTTGTTGAGTGACTGAAATGTCCCATGTTTTGAGAAGTCGGATCCTGTCTCGCACCGTAGAAATCAGATATGTGTTATTATTGCGTGTGAGGATAATTTTTACAGGGAATCCCCAACGGTATGGGATATTATGTTCCCAAAGCGTGGCAGTTATTGGCAATAGTTGTCTTCTAAGCCTCAAGGTAGTTGCTGAGAGGTCGGCAAAAATCTTGACTGATTGGTAGGGAGCAGGTAGTTCTTTAATCTTGTGGGCTGCATTCATGGCTCCCTCTTTAATGTGGCAATAGTGTACTTTCGCCAGGACATCTCGGGGTGTATTTTCTGGAATGTGTTTCGGGCGAACCACCCTGTGAGCTCTGTCTAGAGTTAGTTCTAATGGAGTACTGTCTGGCATTAGGAGCAGGAGTAGTTTCTGTATATAGGGGACCAGTTCTTGTTGGTTGACCTCCTCGGGAATACGCCTAAACTTAATATTATTTCTGCGTGAGTGGTCCTCTAGGTCCACTACTTTAGCTTTTAACGATGAGACTTCGTCTTCCAAAACGTGGTTTGCATCAATGAGCTGATTGTGTGATTTTGCAAATTCTCCCATTTTGGTTTCTATATGCGACACTCGATGTTCAATATCAGCAACTGACAGTTGTGGTGGGGAAATCAAATGAGTGATGCCTTGTTGAAGCGAGTGGCTGAATGCTAATAACAGTTCTTTCAATAAAGAGGAGAAAGCAAAGCTACTAAATATCTTTTTCTCCACTGTATTCACTGAGGAAAATAAACTGTCAGATGAAATGCAGAATATAAAAGTAAATTCCCCATTAAAAGTGCCCTGTCTGACCCAGGAAGAAGTAGAGCTGCGTCTTAAAAAGATTAAAATAGACAAATCGCCAGGACCGGATGGCATACACCCCCGTATCCTAAGAAATTAAGTAATGTCATCGCCAGACCCTTATTTCTGATATTTAAGGACTCTATACTGACAGGGGGTGTTCCACAGGATTGGCACATAGCAAATGTGGTTCCAATATTCAAAAAGGGTCCAAAAACAGAGCCCGGGAACTATAGGCCGGTAAGTTTAACATCTGTCGTGGGTAAACTGTTTGAGGGTTTTCTAAGAGATGCTATCTTGGAGTACCTCAATGAAAATAAGCAAATTACTCCATATCAGCATGGCTTCATGAGGGATCGGTCATGTCAAACCAATTTAATCAGTTTCTATGAGGAGGTAAGTTCTAGACTAGACCGCAGCGAATCAATGGATGTCGTATATCTGGACTTCTCCAAAGCATTTGACACTGTACCACATAAAAGGTTAGTATATAAGATGAGAATGCTTGGCCTGGGAGAAAATGTCTGTATGTGGGTAAGTAACTGGCTCAGTGATAGAAAACAGAGGGTGGTTATTAACGGTACTCAGATTGGGTCACTGTCACTAGTGGGGTACCACAGGGGTCAGTATTGGGCCCTATTCTCTTCAATATATTTATTAATGATCTTGTAGAAGCCTTGCACAGTAAAATATCAATTTTTGCAGATGACACTAAACTGTGTAAAGTAATTAACACAGAAGAGGACAGTACACTGCTACAGATGGATCTGGATAGACTGGAGGCTTGGGCAGAGAAGTGGCAGATGAGGTTTAACACTGACAAATGTAAAGTTATGCATATGGGAAGGAATAATGCAAGTCACCAGTACATACTAAATGGTAAAATATTGGGTAACTCTGACATAGAAAAGGACCTAGGAATTTTAGTGAACAGAAATCTAAGCTGCAGAAACCAGTGTCAGACAGCTGCTGCCAAGGCCAATAAGATAATGGGCTGCATCAAAAGAGGCATAGATGCCCGTGATGAGAACATAGTCCTGCCACTTTACAAATCACTAGTCAGACCACACATGGAGTACTGTGTACAGTTCTGGGCTCCTGTGAACAAGGCAGACATAGCAGAGCTGGAGAGGGTTCAGAGGAGGGCAACTAAAGTAATAACTGGAATGGGTGGACTACAGTACCCAGAAAGATTATCAAAATTAGGGTTATTCACTTTAGAAAAAAGACGACTGAGGGGAGATCTAATAACTATGTATAAATATATCAGAGGTCAGTACAGAGATCTCTCCCACGATCTATTTATCCCCAGGACTGTGACTGTGACGAGGGGACATCCTCTGCGTCTGGAGGAAAGAAGGTTTGTACACAAACATAGAAGAGGATTCTTTACGGTAAGAGCAGTGAGACTATGGAACTCTCTGCCTCAGGAGGTGGTGATGGTAAGTTCACTAAAAGAGTTCAAGAGGAGCCTGGATGTATTTTTGGAGGGTAATAATATTACAGGTTATAGTTACTAGAGAGGGGTTGTTGATCCAGGGAGTAATTCTGATTGCCTGATTGGAGTCGGGAAGGAATTTTTTTTCCCTAAAGTGGGGAAAACTGGCTTCTACCTCACAGGGTTTTTTTGCCTTCCTCTGGATCAACTTGTAGGAAAACAGGCCGAACTGGATGGACAGATGTCTTTTTTTTGGCCTTATAAACTATGTTACTATGTTACTATGTAAGAGCCAGAGGCTGGGGCATCTGATGTGGGGATAGAAGCAAAACAGTCAGATAACTGTATGTGGTTTTGTATTGCAGGGTCAGGAGAGTCGCTTTGGTTAGTTTCCTCTTCCAGTAAGCGTTGTCTCTGCTTTGCAGGGCTCGTTGAGGGGAATGTCCAAGATGGTGCCGAGGCGTTCAGTTGTTTCCCGCTGTTGCAGGGCTTTAACTGCTCAAAAAGGAAGAGCATTCGGGCTCACTGGGGGACTCGTACCCCTTGCAGGTAATAAATGAATGTCTACACCTTCTTCCATGGCGTCTTCTTGGTCTGCATTCGTGCAGTGATGCTGGTGAGGAGTTATGAGAGTCAGTGCCGCGTGAGCTTGTGGCTTCTCTTGTCCTTGTCTGCTTCAAAGTAGTAGTCCAGTTTGCTTTGGGACTTAAGTCTTCGTTTCCTCCTGGTCATCATGCGTTCCGGGGTTGATTTGTTTGTTGATGAAGGCGGATTGTCACCTGTAAAATGCAGTTTGAAGCTGCGTCTATGCCGGAGCTCTGTGCTTAGGCAGCCATATTCGCTTGCAGCCAAGCCACGCCCCCAGGCCACCCACCTCTTGTCACTATCGTGTAAGGACGCACGCCCAATAATATTTCTTAACATCTGGTATACTCTTTCCCCCTTAGCCCATGGTCTGGTCATCATAGAAAACCATATCCTGGGTTTTCTTCCCGCCCAAAGTCAGTGATCAGTTTTTGGAGGCTCTGAAAGAACATATTAGGCACGGGGACCACCATTGTGCAAAAAATATACAATGCGACCCGGAGCATCATCATTTTAAAAACAAG
This sequence comes from Rhinella marina, assembly GCA_900303285.1. NCBI lineage: Eukaryota > Metazoa > Chordata > Amphibia > Anura > Bufonidae > Rhinella > Rhinella marina. The sequence continues at coordinate 69,631 of ONZH01025512.1, read as the reverse complement.
CACTCTGCATGCCCAAGACAGTAATGGTTGGGAGAATTTTCCAGTCATTAAGATATCAATTAGATATTTTTGATAATAGAGGCTGGTAGTTTGCTGAGTATATGTCCGTGCTAGAATTGGTGAGAGTGATTCCCAAGTAAGTGAAACCCTTGTCCTGCCAGCTGAAGGAGTTTTGGGAGGCCAGTTTCGCCCTTAATGTGGCATCCACTCCTGCCATGAAGTCTTGGGTTTTCAATAAGTTACTGTAAGTTTGTAGTATGAGACATTTTGAAACATATTTGTGACCTTCTGTACTCCTGGAAGAGAGGTTTCTGGCTGGGATAGTGACAATATCATGTCCTAGAGTATGAGGGGCGTCCTTGACCAAAATACCTGAGATATCGGGGGATTGTCTGACAGTTTCTGCAAATGGCTCCATGACTAAGGCAAAAATAATGGGGGACAAAGGGCAACGTTGTCTGGTTCCATTGGATACAGTAAAATGATCCAACAAGAAGCCAGATGAATACAGTAGGCCAGTACATGCGATCGAACACCTTCTCTGCATCCAATGCCACAAACAGAAGAGAAGGCGTCCGGGTGTTCTCGGCCATCTGGACCAATTTAATAAATATTCTTGTACCATCGGGTGCTTGTCTACCTGCAACAAATCCAACCAGATCCGGGTGGACCAATAGTGGAATATAGCTTAACAGGCGTAATGTTTCACATCTGTGTTTAACAGTGAGATGGGGTGAAAATTTGCAGGAGTTATCGGATCTTTTCCTTGTTTGGGAAGGATAACTACATGGGCCATAAGCATCTCAGCAGGAAAGCTCCCCTCCGCAACAGCCTTGTTAAAAACCTTTGATAGGGTCGGTGCCAACATAGAGGAAAAATGTTTATAATAGGCGTTAGTGAACCCATCTGGCCCTGGGGCTTTGTGTGGTGGTAATGAATTGATCGCAAGAGTGATTTCTTCATTAGTGATAGGCATCGACAGGGTATGTACCTGATCTGGCGCTAATTTGGGAAGATGTATGGTGTCATGGAAGGAATTAATTGCCTCCTCAGTGGGGCGTGGGGTTTGGGCATCATATTTCAGATTGTAAAGAGACTCATTTTGGGATGCCAGTATAGCTTGAAGACGCCTTCTTAGATCCCTCAGAGTTATGGAATGAGAGGCAGAAACTAAAGCTTTATTTAAGGTCTCTAGACGATGAATCACTGTGCCTCTTATGACAGCCTTGTGTGCATTTCACAAGATCTGGGGATTTATATCAGGAGTAGTGTTTAAATCAAAGTAGGTAGATAGGGCCGATTTCAATTTGTCACTAAAATCCGGATGAGATAAGATTAAATCATTCAGTCGCCATTGAGATGGTAGTAGGGCTGAGAATTATTTCACTAAGGTGAGGGTAATCGGGGCATGGTCAGACCATGTGATAGTTTTAATACTAGAGGAGACTGCTTGAAATAGTGAGACCTTGTTAACTTAAAAAAAACTCAATACCAGAGCGGAGTAAGATTGATGGGGGGGGAGGGAATGAGAAAGAGGTGTAGTCCCTCTCACATCCATGCTGACAACGCTACACATCATAAAATCCTTCTTCTGCCAGAGAATTTGCTAGCAGAGGAAGATGTCTCCCAGGAGAAGTGGTGTCCAATTGAGCGTCCAAGATGGTGTTAAAGTCCCCTCCCACCACCAGAATCGCTTACCGACTTTATCTTGGGCAGGAGAGACGCCCAGAATCTAGGTTGGTGCATGTTGGGAAAGTACACATTAAAGAGGGTATATGTTACATTATTAATATCACAAATTACCCCTAGATATCGACCCTTCAGATCCATGACGATATTATGTAGATAAAAAACTACAGAATTTTTGATCGCTATAACTACACCTTTACATTTAGCAAGGCACGATGACAAAAAGATGTGAGGGAACATCCTTTTGGTAAATGTGGGTGTTTTGAGCTTGTGAAAGTGGGTTTCTTTCAGAAACGGTGTCTCACAATGGAGGTTTTTAGCTTCCTTTCAAACTATGCTTCGCTTGTAGGGACTATTAGGTCCCTTAACATTAAAAGATGCTATAGATAATACCATAATAGGAGTACAAGGGGTAACATGTGATCACTTTGTGAAAAAGCAGCCATGCCTTCCAGTGCCAACATTATAAGATGCATAAAGTAAGTTGACTAAAACTAGTAGAAACATAAAAAGAAAAAAAAAAAACAGAGACAGGAACCGTAAGTGATTGCCAGTCAGTCTCTGATACAAACTGAAACTGTACCATAGCACACGGGGGGGGGGGGGAGAAATATCAATTCCACATTGATGCTCAATACAAGTTTATTTAGATAGCTAAATTAAGCTTGCAAATATAACAAAAACCAAAACAGATTAACACCATCTATACCAGTCCTTATACCGTCAGGCGATGACTGTAGTCCATTCGGCATCAACTGACGGTGACGTGCGTCGAGATCGCAGGGGTGATGACTTGCCATCCTGGAGGTTCCATTTCTCCAAGATCTACATGCCCTCTGCCACTGAGGAGATGATCATAGAGACTCCATTACATGAAACCATGAGCTTGATTGGAAATCCCCATCAGTACTTGATTTCATTTTCTCTCAGTATTTTAGTGATTGGGAGAAAGTCTCTTCGAGCTTGTAATTTAGCCACTGATAGATCAGGATATATGAAGAGTGTGGTGTATGGTGGTGGGAATAAGCCATATTTGCGGGCCTTGAACATGATAAATTCTTTAATATGGTAGAAATGTACCCTCACTAAAGTGTCCCTCGGAGCTTTTTCTGGAGCTGCTTTGGATTTGGGAATTCTGCAAGCCCGGTCCAGAGTGAGATCCATAGGGGTTAGGGTGGGCACCAGCGTCTGGAAGAGGCGTTTAAAATAAACCATGCGTTCAGGTGCAGAGACTTCCTCCAGTATGCCTCTGACTTTGATATTATTATGTCTAGACCTGTCTTTGTGGCTTTGGCCTTAAGCCATTTGACATCTTCTTCTAAGGCATTATAGGCATCCACCAACTCATTGTGGGCGCTAGAAAATTCAGCCATTTTGCACTCCAGATGGTCTGTACGCTCTCCTATGGCGGAGACATTGGATTGAAGTTTGTGAATGAGGGACAAAACATTTTTGCTAATCCCATTTTGCAGTAAGATAAGCATATCTTTTAGAGTGTCCACTGTAATTGGAGCGGTGGAAGCTGGTAATTGCGAAATGTCGCATTGAGGCAATTCTATGATAACAACTCCATCATCATCCTGAACATTACTCTTTTTTTGAGCTGGGCCTTTGCTATTAGGAGAGGCCAATGGTGATACCATCCTCTAGGGAGCACCTAGATTGTGATGATGGGCTCAGAGGGCGAGGTGAGGAGGGTGCCGTCTCAGACTGGGCAGGCATAGAGGGGTCTGTGGCCCAAAATAAGTCAGTCAGACACCTTGGAGTGGAGGATTTCACCTTTCTTTTGGTCATGGTGAGTCAGCAGTGAGGTGCTGCAGATTCTCTATCTGAGAGGTACTTCCTGATGGGCCAGGAGAGAGCAGGTGTGGTTTGGCCATTTGTAGTAGGCCTAGGATTGTACCAGCGATCGAACACATGGCCTAGATGGCTGCCGCAGCAGGGAATTCCCCCAAGGCCGTCTACGTGGCAATGCGGGAGAGCCGTGCAGGATGTGGTGGTCAGTGCTGGGGATTGGAAGGGTTATGCAGGGAAGACTGCTGCAGGTTGATCTCAACAACCACCTCACCTCTGACTATGGAGTTGGACCCAGAGAACCACTATGCGGGGATGTAACTGGAGTCTGGCGGTGGCGTATACTTGACAGTGACGGTGCAGGGGCACTGCTATATATTGTCCCTAAAGGTGGTAGCCAGCGTGAGGATGTAGAGGGTCACCACCCTTAGCAGTATGTGCAGGTTTTAAGCGTTGTGTGCCACGGTAGAGCATCCATGTCCGGGAGATCTAAGAATCAAGCAGCCATCTTCCTCAGCAGCCACGCTCCGCCTCCCGTGAGGTCTTGATTTTTGTGCTGCGACTATAAATTTTATTGGTATCATTTTCAGGTACATAGCACTTTTTGATATATTTTTATTTTATTTTTTGGTGGCAAATAATTTTTTTTTTACATGATTAAATGATAATAGTATATTGCCGGTCATTATGGATACAGTGATGTGGTAGGGATTTTATTTTTTCAATTTTATCCATTGATAAGTTTTTTTCCAGTGGAAAAAAAGGAATATTTTTATTTTGAGATTTTTTATTTAATAAAACTTTAACTTTTTTAAGCACTTACTAGTTTTACAAGGGGACTTTAGCAAGTGATCTTTTGATTGCTTATATAATCCACCGTACTGCTTATGCAGCATAGAATATTATACTGTCAGTGCTATAATGACAGTCATCAACATGCTGCACCAGAGAGGCACAGCTTGATATGGATATGCTGCAGGCAGACCTCCTTCTCCTGGGTTCCTGCATGGGATCACCAATATCCCTGTTGGCTCATTTACCAGATGTGCCTTGATAAAGGTCACTCTGACCAAAACATTGTCATAACTTGCTATGTCTGGATTTATATACGTTATACTAGCTGGAGTGCAAAAAGTAACTGTCATTATTAACTGTCATTGTTTATTTGACTGATTTCCAGGAAAATAAAGACTGCCTTATTTTAATGGATCTAGAGAGTGTGCCCTGGATTCTATACACATACTGACGAGGTTGAAGAACCCTTTCATTAGTATCTCAGTCGGAGTCGGAGTGCTATTCCAAGTTACTACTAAGTTGAGAGTTGATCAAGGGACACCAATATCATTGACTTTAGCATCTATGTCCAATCCGAGCCACTGCAGAAAGATGTGGGCAGCTGTTGGTGATGGCATTGCCTCAGCTTGAGGCATGGCATAATAGTCTTTTCTGCGGTGCGGAGACACGGACAGAAACACCACGGAAGCACACCGTAGTGCTTCCGTGGTGTTCCGATCTGTGCCTCCGTTGCGAATCTCCGTGATTGCGGACCCATTGAAGTGAATGGGTCTGCAATCCGTGATGTAGGCTGCACACAGCCGGTGCCTGTGTATTGCGGACCCGGCGTATGCAGGCTGCAATACGTCCATGGGCCGGCATCAGCCGTGTGCATGAGCCCATACAATCTCCCAATACTATGTATTTTCCATCTTTAGCTTATAATATACAAATTGCTTCCCTAGCAATAACCGTTACAAGCTGGAGTAATAGTGAAAGTGAAAGATAAGCATGAGACATATAGTGAATATGGGGTTTTCCAGTAAAAATTATTTTTTTTAAAAGTTCCCGCAGCATAGCCCCTGAAACTGTTTACATCCAGCAAGCTAGAGACATGGTGACATGCACCAATCAAGTTAATATCTGGCTTCAGCAGTGCTGCCTGTGGCCACATTGCCACTGAAGCCAGTCATTGGCTGGATGTGACTATGCCCATAGCTAGCTGGATATAAACAGTGCTGGGACCGGAAGATGGAGAGAGTGGAGGCAGACTGGACACTGGAATGGTGTGGAGCAGGTATAAATCTTCTGTTTCAGTGGCCATGCTGCAGAAACTTGTTAAAAATTCATTTTTACTGGAAAACCCCTTTAAGGTGCATTTACACGTGCCAACTGAACAGAAAATGATTTAGGTTCCCACATCAACAATGATTCCTTTCAATGAACGATAGTGTTTAGCTTGGTCGTCGGGTGATCTGGGGCATCTTTACATGGGCCAATTATCGGGAACAAGCTTTGTACTAACATTTGCTCCCAATAATCAGCTTCATAATTGCTACGTGTAAATCCGGAATTACTCACAAAAACATTAGAGACTAATAATTGCATGACATATCAACTTACTTACACATTGCATGACATTACACACTTACTGACACACTGGAAGAGAAAACTATGTTATACTCAGCGCCCAGCGCCGTACATGCATGGCACAAGGAGGGGGTTTTAAATATGGAGCCCACTCGCTCGGGTCTCTGATTTTTCAAAGGCCTGAGCCTAATGTCTGCGACCGGCAATAATGGCTATCGCAGACATTTAACCCTTTAGATGTACAGCATCTAAATGTGTAAAAACTGGAAGTGCCTGCTTCAAGATCAGGAAAGACTCCCCCATGTGGCAATCAGGGGAGCCGTTCCTTCGCTGTGATGCACTGGGTCTCTTTGAAGACACCCAGCGTATCAGAGCTGTAGTTCCTATAGAGGCCTGTAGGAGGCAGGGTTTCATAGGATAACTGCAAATGGAGCTTAGATTGTAGTTTTATTGAACTACAGTGTAAGACAAAAGCTATCTGAGGATCACAAAAACAAAGATTGTGGACATCTCCACATCCCAAAATGCCTGAATTAGTAAAATATAAAAATATTTATACAATACGGCGAACGGCGTAATGGGAAAAAAAAACCAAAATGGCCAACTTGCCATTTTTTCGCTTCACTTACCCAATAAAATTTTATAAAATATGATCAAAAAGGCACACTCTCTCTAAAATGGTATCAATAAAAACTACAGATCATTCCACAAAAAATGAGCCCCCAGACAGCTCTACAGACTTAAATATAAAAAAAGGTTATGGGATTCAGAATATGGCAATGAAAAAAAACAAGAAAGAAAATTCAGTTTTTATTTTTTTTCAGTATTAAAACACAAGAAAAACTGTATAATTGTGGTATTATTATTATTGTACTGACCCAGGGAATGAAGGGCACAGGTCAGTTTTGCCAAGTAGGGAACTTCGTAGATACAAAACCTGTAAAACTGTGGCGGAATTGCATTTTTTTCATCGTACATGGTATCCAATATTAAGTGGTGCCAGTAGAAATTTGTCCCACAAAAAATAAGCCCTCACATAGATATCTGAACAAAAAATAACAAAAAAACAAAAAGTTGTGGCTCTGGGAAGGCAGGGAGGAACTCGAGAACGGAAAATACTCTGGGATTCTAGGGGCTAAACCAGTGTGGCCATTATACAAGAGAATGGAGCTGTCGGCTTGTGTTCCCATTCTGTGTGTGAGTTCTGATGGCTGCCAAGAACAGCTGATCAGTGGGGGTGCAGGGTGTCAGACACTGGTCAGAAACTGATGATTTATCCTAAGGAATGTCTGCACTTTAAAGATGGCACCCACTCACAAGGTAAGTTGGCACCGTAGCCATCGGATGCCTGCTGTTTTGCAGAGGAAATGTCTGTAATCGGGGATAACACCGATCACAGACTTTTAACCCCATGAGGGAGCCATTTGGTTGCTATGGCAGCTTCTGGACTTCTGAAGAATCCAAGGCTTGCCAGAGTAAAGTTTCTATACAGCCCTCCCTGTGGCAGGGCTCCATAGGAACACAGAGCAATCTACCAAAAGCTGCACGTTAGGTCAGTGATCCATGCCTGTCACTGCACTGCTACTTACCATGACACCCAGTGGCCTCTACAAGCTGCTGTCTCCATTGTTATCTCTATTAATCCTTCCCTAGTCAATGGCTGAGGTTCCATTGGTATATAGGGCAGACTCCCCAAGGGGAGGGTGCCTGAGGTTTGGGTTTTCTAGTGTCTACACAGGCCGAACTAGATGGACAGATGTCTTTTTTCAGCCTTATAAACTATGTTACAATGTAACTTATCAGTGAAGGTTTAATCTCTTGTTTGACCACCTGTGTACCATACCTTGCCTGTCTACCGATTCTGCTCCTTGTTGCGTGCTCTGACCTTGGATTTGCTATTTGGTATAGGCATGTACTCAGCCTGCCCTGAAGTTGGACTGTGTTCAGACTAAGCCTTGCTTGATCCTTTGGTGCTTCAACTATGCTCTTGTAAGTTGTCAGAGTTATCTCTCTTTTACCCCCACCTCTGTTCCTGTGTGTTCTCCAAAGTTTACCTGCTCCACCCATGTGTTCCAGTAGTTTTCAGTGTCAAGTTCTGTTAAACTAGTTCATCTGTATTGTGCATGTTTCTGCTCAGTATCCAGCCTGTTTGCCTTGCTTGAGTCTGCTCACGACCCTGCCTACAAGCCGATAACCTGTGTCTTTGTGTTTCTCTACAGCCAGGACTCCAAGTGACTGAGAACCTATCTAAGTTCCTGTTCATAATAACTGCAGTTTTAGTGCATTTTCTGTATCCTGAGCTCCCAGTGCTTTTCTGATCCATGACACTGCAAACTTACATTATTGCAGTATATGAAAGAAGTTATCAAATGATCGCATGTTAAAGTCCCCTAAGGAGACAATAAAGTAAAAACAAAAAAGTTTAAATTTAAAAAACAAAAACAAAAACAAAATCCTCTTTACCCATATTAAAAATAAAAATTCACAATAAAAAATAAATATCATTAGCATTTTTGGTTTCCAAAATGCCTGTACTACTAATATAAATGTATTTATCCCGTACAGTGAATACCATAATGGAAAAAAAATCAAAATGACCCATTTGCCGTTTTTTGTCACTTCATCTCCCTAAAAAAAATTTACTAAAAAGTGATCAAAAGTCAAGCACATTCAGTATGATATCAATAAAAACAGATCACGCTGCAAAAATGGTTCCCTTACACAGGTCTGTAGCTATAAATATAAAGAGGTAATGGGGGTCAAAATATGGTGATTAGAGATGAGCGAGCAGTGCTTGTTACGAGTACTGTAGCGCTCGGCTCCTCTGCGCAATGCCCGCAGGCATTGCGGATCCGTCCTCAACTGCATGTAAGTGAATGGGGACGGATCGGTTTGTTATGACACTCATAACAAACGGATCCGTCCTCCTCACCCGACTGAAAGTCAGTGGGGACGGATCCGTTTGGTATGAGTGTCATACCAAACCGATCCGTCCCCATTGACTTTCAGTCGGGTGAGGACGGATCCGCAATGCCTGCGGGCATTCTTTCGCAGTGGAGACGAGCGCTACAGTGCTCGTACCGAGCACGTTCGCTCATCTCTAATGGTGATGCAAAGAAAAAAAATCATCTTTTTTACTTTTTTAAGTAATAAAACACAAGAAAAACTATATGGGCTGTTTCATATTAGAGAGTCCATTGTGGGAATCACACTCCATGTGTGAGTGTGATCCTCCGTTCTGGACTTGCAGGAGCGCACAGCATTATACTGATTTATAATGCTATGTGCTTCTGCATGACCTTATTGCTACATAATCATAGTGACATAAAGCTGTCAGTATGATCCTACAGAAGTCAAGAGGTCAAGCAGAGGCATACAGCATTATAAATCATGATAATCACTGAGTGTGATTCCCGCAGTGGACTTGCTGGTGTGAAACAGGACTATGTGTGGTATATGGCTGTAATCGAACTGACCCACACAATGAAGGGAATAGGTCATGTTTACCACATAGGGAATGCCATAAAAACATGGCAGTATTGCATTTTTTTAAATTTCACCCCATGTGGATTTTATCCAGCTTCCTGCTACATCATATGCAATATTAAATTATGCCAATGTGAATTGATAACAAGTACTTCACAACTCTCATACAGCTTTGTGAATGGAAAAGTAAAAAATGTATGACTCTGGGAAGTCAGGGAGTATAAAACAAAAACACAAAAATGGAAAATCGCTTTGTCTTTAAAGGGTTATTCCGGTTACCATAAATATAACTTATGTTTTAGACTAATTCATCATCAATAATTACCTAATATAATGTCAGTTTCACATATTTACCGTTTAGTAGTTATAGTTTCTTTCTTACTACCCACTGTGTTTCCTCATGAGTTACCATGGCACCGACCTGTAGTTCTGAGCCTTTGTCAGGTCAGGCATGCTCAGTGTGCTGCTATAAGTTCTCTAGCTAAATGTCAGCGTGCTGCAGCTTACTGAGTAGAGGGGGCATGTCTGCACTGGAATGTCAGGCAGCCAATCAGTTAACAGCAACACTCATGAACAAGCACAAACTCAACTCACAGCAGGAAAGCTAGGCATTGTGGGAATTGTAGTTTTGTGAGGGAAGATCAGGAGCCATTATACTCTCAGTGTGTTGCAGGCTCAAACAGGAGCTAGAAAAATGGATTGCGAGGTAAATTGAAGCTCTGATCATATGTATAGGTATGGGTTCTGGTTGGGTCACAGCTTACAGCCTTAAAGGGTTATTCCCATCTCGGACAATGGGGGCATATCGCTAGGATATGCCCCCATTGTCCTATAGGTGAGGGTCCCACCGCTGGGACCCACACCTATATCGAGAACGGGGCCCTGAAAGTCAAGGAGGGTGCACCGCGCATGCGCGGCCACCCTCCATTCATTTGTATGGGGCCGCTGAAAATAGCCGAGCACCGGCTCGGCTATTTCCGTTGGCTCCATAGAAATGAATGGGAGCGCACCGCGCACTCGGCTATTTTCGCCGGCCCCATACAAATTAATGGAGGGCGGCTGCGCATGCGTGGTGCGCCCTCCTTGACTTTCGGGGCCCTGTTCTCGATATAGGTGCGGGTCCCAGCGGTGGGACCCTCACCTATAGGACAATGGGGGCATATCCTAGCGATATGCCCCCATTGTCCGAGATGGGAATAACCCTTTAATGCAGTTTTTCAAAAATTAAGTTAATTTACCGGAATACCCCTTTAAGGGTTTCATTGTTTATTCTGCCTTTCACTTTATTTAATTGGTATTCTGTTAATTTGTTCAGTTTGCTGTCTGTTGATACTCTGCAGACCACCTGTGTGGTATCTGATTGCTGTATGATCACTGTCAGCTTGGTGATAATTTTGGGATTCCTGTAGTATTTTTTTATTTAGCAATAGCATAGACAGGTTATGTTGTAACACTATGGAGCAAGGGCATACATGGAAACCACTGGGTTATAGCAAGAATCTGAATTGGGCCCCAATGTACAGTCCTGTATATTACACTGAACTCCCATGTATAAATCAATATATTACACTGCTCCCTATGTACAGTTTTGTATATTACCATATTTTTCGCTTTATAAGATGCACTTTTTTTCCCCCAGAAGTAGGGGAAAAATTGTGGTGCGTCTTATAACGCGAATACAAGTGAGCGCTTCAGTTATGGAAGCGCTCACTTGTATGTATAAGGTGCCGGGACCCCCCATAAGACCTCAGATCAGCCCACCCAGCCACATAAGGTTAAAATAAAAACCTCTCTTACCTGTCCTGCGCCGCAGCTCCGCTCCGGCGCTCCTCTTTCTTCTCCGGGCCGGCTCTGCACTGTCCTGACCGCGTACAGCGTCAGGACATAGTGCACGCACTATGATCTGACGCTGCACGCAGTCAGGTGACAGTGCAGTGCTGGCTAGAGAAGGCAGAGGAGCGCCAGACCCGGAGCGGAGCCGCGGCGCAGGAGAGGTAAGAGAGGTTTTTATTTTAACCTTATGTGGCTGGGTGGGCTGATCTGGGGTCTGATGGGGGCACATTCTGTTGATACAAGGTCTGATGGGGGCACATTCTGCTGATCTGAGGACTGATGGGGCACATTCTGTTGATATGAGGTCTGATGGGGGCACATTCTGCTGATTTGAGGTCTGATGGGGGGCACATTCTGCTGATGTGAGGTCTGATGGGGGCACATTCTGCTGATCTGAGGTCTGATGGGGGCATGTTCTGCTGATCTGAGGTCTGATGGGGGCACAGTGGGCTGATATGGGGCCATAGTGGGCTGATCTGAGGTCTGATGGGGGTCTGACATGAAGGGCTGATGGGGTTCTGACATGAAGGGCTGATATGGGGGTCTGATGTGATGTCCTGAAATTTATGGGGGGTCTGATATGAGGTGTGATGAAAAATATTTTTTTCTTATTTTCCTACTCTAAAATCTGGGGTGCGTCTTATCATCAGGTGCGTCTTATAAAGCATAAAATACGGTACATTGCATGTAAAGCCATGTATAATCTGTATATTACACTGCACCTCATGTATAGTCCTGTATATTACACTATACTCAATGTATAATCTGTATAATACACTGCATAATCCTGTATATTACACAGTTCCCCATGTATAGTCCTGTATATTATACTTCTCCCCATGTATAGTCCTGTATATTACACTGCTCCCCATCTATAATCCTGTATATTACACTGTTCCCCATGTATAGTCCTGTATATTTCACTGCTCCCCATGTATAGTCCTGTATATTATACTTCTCCCCATGTATAGTCCTGTATATTACACTGCTCCCCATCTATAATCCTGTATATTACACTGCTCCCCATGTATAGTCCTGTATATTATACTTCTCCCCATGTACAGTCCTGTATATTACACTGCTCCCCATGTATAGCCCTGTATATTACACGGCTCCCCATGTATAATCCAGTATATTATACTGCACCCATGTATAATCCTGTATATTACACTGCTCACCATGTATAGTCCTGTATATTACACTGCTCCCCATGTATAGTCCCGTATATTACACTGCTCCCCATGTATAATCCTGTATATTACACTGCTCCCCATGTATAGTCCTGTATATTATACTTCTCCCCATGTATAGTCCTGTAGATTACACTGTTCCCCATGTATAATCCTGTATATTACACTGCTCCCCATGTATAGTCCTGTATATTACACTGCTCCCCATGTACAGCCCTGTATATTACACGGCTCCCCATGTATAATCCAGTATATTATACTGCACCCATGTATAATCCTGTATATTACACTGCTCACCATGTATAATCCTGTATATTACACTGCTCACCATGTATAGTCCTGTATATTACATTGCTCCCCATGTATAATCCTGTATATTACACTGCTCCCCATGTATAGTCCTGTATATTATACTTCTCCCCATGTATAGTCCTGTAGATTACACTGTTCCCCATGTATAATCCTGTATATTACACTGCTCCCCATGTATAGTCCTGTATATTACACTGCTCCCCATGTATAGTCCTGTATATTATACTTCTCGCCATGTATAGTCCTGTATGTTATACTTCTCCCCATGTACAGTCCTGTATATTATACTGTACCCCATGTATAGCCCTGTATATTATATTTCTCCCCATGTATAGTCCTGTATATTATATTTCTCCCCATGTACAGTCCTGTATATTACACTTCACCCCATGTATAGTCCTATATATTACACTGCACCTCATGTATAGTCCTGTATATTACACTGCACCCATGTATAGTCCTGTATAATACACTGCTCACCATGTATAGTCCTGTATATTACTCTGCTCCCCATGTATAGTCCTGTATATTATACTTATCCCCATGTATAGTCCTGTATATTACACTGCTCACCATGTATAATCCTGTATATTACACTGTTCCCCATGTATAGTCCTGTATATTATACTTATCCCCATGTATAGTCCTGTATATTACACTGTACCCCATGTATAGCCCTGTATATTACACTGCATACCATGTATAGTCCTGTATATTACACTAGTCCCCATGTACAATCCTGTATATTACACTGCTCCCCATGTATAGTCCTGTATATTACACTGCTCCCAATGTACAATCCTGTATATTACACTGCTCCCCATGTATAGTCCTGTATATTACACTGCTCCCCATGTACAGTCCTATATATCTCACCATGTATAGTCCTATATATTACACTGCACCTCATGTATAGTCCTGTATATTACACTGCACCCCATGTATAGTCCTGTATATTACACTGCTCCCCATGTATAATCCTGTATATTACACTGCTCCCCATGTATAATCCTGTATATTATACTTCTCGCCATGTATAGTCCTGTATGTTATACTTCTCCCCATCCCCATGTATAGTCCTGTATATTACACTGCTCCCCATGTATAGTCCTGTATATTATACTTCTCCCCATGTATAGTCCTGTATATTATACTTCTCCCCATGTACAGTCCTGTATATTATACTTCTCCCCATGTACAGTCCTGTATATTATACTTCTCCCCATGTTTAGTCCTATATATTACACTGCACCCCATGTACAGTCCTGTATATTACACTGCTCCCCATGTATAATCCTGTATATTACACTGCTCCCCATGTATAATCCTGTATATTATACTTCTCGCCATGTATAGTCCTGTATATTATACTTCTCCCCATGTATAGTCCTATATATTACATTGCACCCCATGTATAGCCCTGTATATTACACTGCTCCCCATGTATAGTCCTGTATATTATACTTCTCCCCATGTACAGTCCTGTATATTACACTGCTCCCCATGTATAGTCCTGTATATTACACTGCTCACCATGTATAATCCAGTATATTATATTGCAACCATGTATAGTCCTGTATATTACACTGCTCACCATGTATAGTCCTGTATATTGTACTGCTCCCCATTTATAGTCCTGTATATTACACTGCTCACCATGTATAATCCTGTATATTACACTGCTCCCCATGTATAGTCCTGTATATTACACTGCTCCCCATGTATAGTCCTGTATATTACACTGCTCCCCATGTATAGTCCTGTATATTACACTGCACCCAATGTATAATCTTGTATATTACACTGCTCCCCATGTATAGTTCTATATATCTCACAGCTCACCATGTATAGTCCTATATATTACACTGCACCTCATGTATAGTCCTGTATATTACACTGCACCCCATGTATAGTCCTATATATTACACTGATCCATGCATTGTCCTGTATATTACACTGCTCCCCATGTATAGTCCTGTATATTACACTGCATCTAATGTATAGTCCTGTATATTACACAGCATCTTATGTATAGTTCTGTATATTACAGTGCATCTAATGTATAGTCCTGCATATTACACTGCACCTCATGTATAGTCATGTATATAACACTGCTCCATGTATTGTCCTGTATATTACACTGTATCCCATGTATAGTTCTGTATATTATACTGCACCTCATGTATGGTCTTATATATTACACTGCGCCTCATTGATAGTCCTGTATATTATACTGCACCCCATGTATAGTTCTATATATTACAGTGCACCCCATGTATAGTCCTGTATATATTTCACTGCACCCCATGTATAGCCCTGTATATTTCAATGGACTCCATGTATAGCCCTGTATATTATACTGCACCCCATATATTTTACCATATATTGTAATGCTCCCGATGTATAGCCCTGTACAGTGGCGTAGCTAGAAGTAACTTGGCTCCACAGCAAATTTTTGCATGGCCCCCCCCCCATGACCATCCTGGCATTGCATTTTTGCATATGTAACAGTGGGTTCACATCACATTTTTCCTATCCATTTGAAGTATACATTGATAAAAAAAAACTGTATACTGTACTGTATACAAATATGCAGCACACCACGTTTTTGTATCCTGCAGAGTCCAGTAAACAAATGCATACGTTAACGTATATGTTTTTCTTACAATGGAACTGTATGGTGAATGGATGCCACTGTATGGATCAGTCTGAGGCATCTGTTAATGTATACATTTTTGTATACATTAAACAGATGGGAAAAATGTGATGTGAACCCAGCCTTAGATCTAGAATAAGCAGCAGTACACAGCGGAGCAGTGGGGCAGAGAGGGGAGGCTGCCATGTACTGACAGAGCACAACCTGGGCCTGGTGGTCAGTGGTGTGGACTGTGTTTCCCAAGGATCATTTACCTATTGGGAAATACAGGGTGTAGTATAATACACTGGAATCTATATATTATAAAGATATTAGCCCTATCCTGGAATAATTAGAAAATTGGGGGGGGGGTCATGTAATAAACAGAAATACCCATATATTAGGTGGATTGACACAGATTGTGGCGCACAGGTCCTCTGCGCTGCAATCGCAAATTTTTCCCCCTTTTATGCCAGGTCTAAAAAAGGTGCCGTGGGCAGGAAAAGGGATACAGTTATTGCTATACAGTTATTTGATAACACCACCATACAGTGACTGGATACTTCCATACAGTGACCGGATAAAACCGCCATACAGTAACTGGATAGCACCACCATACAGTGACCGGATACCTCCATACAGTGACTGGATAACACCGCCATACAGTCACCGAATAACAACGCCATACAGTGCTTGCATATCACCACCATAAGGTCACTGGATAGTACCGTCATACAGGGACTGGCTAACGCCGCCATACACTAGATAACACCTCCATACAGTGACCGAATAAAAGGGTATAACAGGGCACAGTACAGGAAATGACTAGGAGCACTGTATAGGGTATGGTAAGAGGGCACAATGCAGGGTATAAGGGGGCACAGTTGCATCACGATGGGAAGGGATACTGTAGGGTTAGTAATCGTCAATATAATGTCATCGGCAAATAGGCCGATTTTGTGATTTGTGTCGCCAATCTCTATACCTGCAATTTGTGAGCGAGCCCTAATACATTCTGCCAATGGTTCAATTAACGCAAAAATAATAGGAGAGAGCGGGCATCCTTGTCTTGTTTCATTATTAATTGGAAATTGGTTTGATATAATTCCATTTATAAAGACTTTAGCTGAGGGTTTCGAGTAAAGTGCAGATATAGCTTGGGCAATGTGTCCAAATATGCCGAATTTCCATAGGACTGCTTTCAGGTACCCCAATGCACTCGATCGAACGCCTTCTCCGCATCTAGTGACAGAAGAAGAGAAGGCGTCCGTCTTGTTCTAGCAGTGTAAATAAGATCTATTATACGTCTGGTGCCATCTAGTGTTTGTCTAGATTTAACAAATCCCACTTGGTCATGGTGTACCAAGCAAGGAATGAGAGGGGATAGTCTAGTGGCCAATAATTTAGAATAGATTTTTAGATCAGTATTTAGGAGAGAAATGGGGCGAAAATTCCCTGGTTGAACTGGATTTTTCCCTGGTTTAGGGAGAGCTACTATAGTAGCTTGAAGCATTTCGGGTGGTATGTTACTTGTAGTGATTATATGGGAGAAAATAGATAAAAGATGAGGTAAAAGTGCTTTATCAAAGGTCTTGAAGTATTCGTTGGATAGCCCGTCTGGACCCGGGGACTTGTTATTTTTGGATGATTTGATAATTTTTGATATCTCTAGTTCAATGGGTTTATTGATTTGCGCCAGTTGATCGGGGGATAGTTTTGGCAGTGAAATGTCTGATAGGAATTTATTAATAGAATCTGGAGTCGGTTGGGGCACTAAGTTATTATTTTGCAGGTTATATAAATCGGTATAGAATTCAGCAAACGTGTTGGATATGTCCTGGGGATTAATCATTTTTTAAGTTTCTTTCTGTCATGGGCTGTTTTGATATTATTGGCTAAAATTTTACTAGCTCTATTTCCTTGGGCGTAATATTTGGCCTTGGATTTCCTCAAATTAAGTTCAAAGCTATTTTGGTAAAGTTGGTATAATTTGTAGCGTAGATCTTTAAGTTGGTTAAGTGTAGTTTGAGAGGGGTTATTTTTGTGCGTAGTTTCTAGGGTAGCTATGGATGAACTCAATTGTTCTGTAGGTAAACGTCTCTGTTTTTTTAAGAAGGCTGAAATACGAATAAAATGGCCTCTTACGAAAGCCTTATGAGCGTACCAAATCGTGGAGGGTTGGGTATCTGAAGTACAATTGAATTTAAAATATTCTTGAAGGGCTTTATTAATTTGTGATTGGGTAGATGGGAGAGATAAATGATAGTTGTTAGTCCTCCAAGGTGCATGCGAGGGTTGATTGAATTCCTCTGAGATTTGACATGAGATTGGTGCGTGATCAGACCACGTTATAGATCTGATGCTAGAGGATGTGATATTTAGTAAGGACCATTTATCAACAATTATCAGATCTATCCTAGAATATTGTTTATGAGGGTGTGAATGAAAAGTGTAATCACGTTCTGATGCGTGCAACACTCTCCAAGTATCATATAAATCCTCTGCTAATAAATAGTGAGCAAATTGTAAGGAGGCTTGAGATTTTGTATGAATTGATTTGTCAATGGAAGGTGAAGGAGGCAAGTTAAAGTCTCCACAAACTACCAGGGAGCCTTGTTTAACAGATTTGGCAATAGATATTACTTCTTTGATGAACATTAATTGGTTTGTGTTTGGTGCGTATAGGGAGACTAATGTATAAGTTACGTTATTAATACTACACACTAGTATAATATATCTTCCATTATCATCAATCTTGCTGTGAATTATTTGAAAAGACAGAGAATTCTTAATAGCGATTATCACCCCTCTTTTCTTGTTCACTGCATGTGATGCGAATATATTGGGAAATTGTTTGTGTTTAAATCTAAAAGTGCCGGACTCATTCAGATGGGTTTCTTGAATGCAGATCACGTCACTTTTAAGAGACTTACTGTATTTTTCACTTTATAAGATGCACCTGATGATAAGACGCACCCCAGATTTTAGAGTAGAAAAATAAGAAAAAATTATTTTTCATCACACCTCATATCAAACTCCCCATAAATTTCAGGACATCACATCAGACCCCCATATCAGCCCTCCATGTTAGAACCCCATCAGCCCTTCATGTCACACCCTCATCAGACCTCAGATCAGCCCACTGTGCCCCCATATCAGCTCACTGTGCCCCCATCAGACCTACTTTTGGGGGGGGAAGTGTGTCTTATAAAGCGAAAAATACGGTAACTTCCTTCCATAATAAGGATCTTTTAAATGGGCTATTTAATCCGTTGGCGTTAATTAAAGACAGTTTGATAACCTTTGATAGTTTTTAGGTAATACAAAGTAAAGGATATAAATGCTACAGGACAATCACGGGCACCCCTATTTGTGGGTGACGCAGTCGCTCTGCAGCTGCAAATAAGAAATATCAAGCCTATTTGTCACTAAACAATTGACAAGTTGAGAATAAATAAAATAAAAAGGAATAAGAAAAAATATACACACAATCAAAAAAGGGGATTAGACAAGGTTATATATAACCGTTTAGCCCTGTCTATAACAGCAAAGTTCGGTTAAAAGAGAACCAACTGGATACCAATTTATCCAGATACTAGTGGAGGTGGTTATTAGAAAATATATACCAGACATCTCTCAAGAGACCTGCAAAGGAATATAAGTGGATAAAGAGTCTAAGGACCCTAAATTGGAAGATAAAAAAGGATATGTCCTGTTATGTAGAGAGGCAAAGACTCTTCTGATCCAGGCTTCAGGTCCATTCTCTTGCCAGGGTAGGGGGTCTTTTCTTCAGGGGTGAACTGCTATCTTCGTCCACAGTGGTTAGGGACCATTTTTTAAGTAGTTTCATGGTGTCACTCGGGGAGGAGGTTGTATGGGTGATTCTGTTTTTGAATATTAGAAGTTTCACCGTGTAGCCCCATTTGTAAGAGATGTTGTGATCCCTCAAGATTTTGGTGGAGGCTGCGAATTCTCTGCATCTGTTCAGAGTTGCTGCTGATAAATCGGAAAATATTAAAATATTCTTGAAGCGGTCAGGAAGGTCTTGTGCAGAAGGTGCTGTTTTGAGGATTAGTTCTTTAAAGTGGTAGAAATGCAACCTAGCGATAATATCTCTGGGTGTGGTGCTGGGTGCGCTTCTGGGCTTAGGGATTCTGTGCGCTCTATCGATCAACAAATCTCTTTGCTCTGCGTTAGGAATCAATGCTATAAAATAATCTGTAAGAAAGTCCTTGATAGCTTCTGACTCGACGGTCTGAGAGATCCCTCTAAATCTTAGATTATTGCGTCTTGAATGGTCCTCGAGGTCCGCTAATTTAAGTTTTAGCGTTGAAATGTCATCCTCTACATCATTGTGTGCGTCCACCAACTGGTTGTGGGCATTAGTAAATTCTTCCATTTTATCCTCAATGTGAGATGTTCTTTCACCAATTTGGGTAATATCTTTTTGCAAGGCAGTAAATGCAGAAGTAATATCTTTTTGAATAGAATGCCTCAAATCGGTCGGCAAGGACCTCAGGGTCGCCTCTGTAACTGGTTCAGATTGAATATCAGTAGACTGTAGTAACTTAGGGTGATGTGCTGAGGCACTTTTATCTTGGAGCATGATTATCTCACTATGTAGAGATATGGCACTTTGTATTTGATGCTGATGGGTTAAGTTGTTTTTTAGCTGGAGAAGCTAATAATGTGGCTGTTTGGCTAGGTAAATATGAGGCACTTCTTTCCTCTATGCTGGAAAGGCGCTCTGTGTGGGCATTATTGTCTGAGTGAGCTGTTGGCGCCGCATGGTGTGAGGAGCGGGGGCCATTTTGGATTT
The DNA here is from genome assembly GCA_900303285.1 of Rhinella marina. NCBI lineage: Eukaryota > Metazoa > Chordata > Amphibia > Anura > Bufonidae > Rhinella > Rhinella marina. Next base: position 49,509 of record ONZH01025512.1, on the reverse strand, counting down.
CTCCGACCACCCTTGTGAATGCCTCGATTTTGCTCGGCGCTTCCTCCTTCTTCCTCGTACGCCCCATACCTATAATTGTTAAGGTGGAGGATTGGAGGGGATAACCCACTATTTTCAGCTGTAGATCGGGACCTCGTCTCTGCTGTGTGCTGCTGTTGTGTAGATGCAGGCTCCGGAGCTAGCGCGACATGCGACCGCTCAGCTCCTCATCCGGCCATGCCCTTGCCCCGTACTGTAAGACTGGTGTTATATATAGTATATACATTTAATATATATTTATATATAATAATTTCTTACATAATTGGCGAGCCAGGTAGGAGGTTGGAGTGTAATTGTGGTTTATTATATTTATTATACACCCTCAGATTGGGTCACTGTCACTAGTGGGGTACCACAGGGGTCAGTATTGGGCCCTATTCTCTTCATTATATTTATTATTGATCTTGTAGAAGGCTTGCACAGTTAAATATCAATTTTTGCAGATGACACTAAACTGTGTAAAGTAAATCACAGAAAAAGAATATTAGTGCACAAAAATAGATGCAAACAATATATACTGTATAAACTAAGACCTCATTCTGATATGATAAAATCTGAGACTCTTAGCCAATATATTTTGATCAAAATACATCTGTGTCCACCTACCCAGCGTCACGGTGGTCTCAGGTCAGGCAGGTCCTACGCTAAACCTAACTATGCCGTTGGGCATCTATATCCAGGAGCGTGGACGCTGCACATATAGGTGTGTTGCTCCTAGTGACCTCTATGTGCATACAGAAACCAATGAGAGGAGGAGCAAACACACCCATATGTACCACGCAATGCAGCGTCCACGCTCCTAGATATAGATGCCCAACGGCATAGTTAGGTTTAGCGTAGGACCTGTCTGACCTGAGACCACCGTGACGCTGGGTAGGTGGGCACAAATGTGTTTTGATCAAAATATATTGGCTAAGAGTCTCAGATTTTATCATATCAGAATGAGGTCTTAGTTTATACAGTATATATTATTTGCATCTATTTTTGTGCCCTAATATTCTTTTTCTGTGATTTATTTTGATATATGTAGCCACTGACATCGCAATCATTATTATCACATCATGCAGGATGTTTTTTATCCTTTTGTTTCTGTGAGTTTTGCTTAGTTTATAACATGTACTTGAGGGAGTGGCACCTTCAGGTGTGAATGCGCTCTTAGCCTATCTTGAGTAGCATTCTTGTGCACTTTTGCTCTTCCTATCAAATTGAGCGCCTTGATTGCGTGGTACATATGGGTGTTTTTGCTCCTCCTCTCATTGGTTGCTGTATGCACATAGAGGTCACTAGGAGCAACACACAGCGTCCACACTCCTAGATATAGATGCCCAACGGCATAGTTAGGTTTAGCGTAGGACCTGCCTGACCTGAGACCACCGTGACGCTGGGTAGGTGGGCACAGATGTGTTTGCATCTATTTTTGTGCACTAATATTCTTTTTCTGTGATTTATTTTGATATATGTAGCCACTGACATCGCAATCATTATTATCACATCATGCAGGATGTTTTTTATCCTTTTGTTTCTGTGAGTTTTGCTTAGTTTATAACATGTACTTGAGGGAGTGGCACCTTCAGGTGTGAATGCGCTCTTAGCCTATCTTGAGTAGCATTCTTGTGCACTTTTGCTCTTCCTATCAAATTGAGCACCTTGATTGCGTGGTACATATGGGTGTGTTTGCTCCTCCTCTCATTGGTTGCTGTATGCACAGTTAGGTTTAGCGTAGGACCTGCCTGACCTGAGACCACCGTGACGCTGGGTAAGTGGGCACAAATGTGTTTTGATCAAAATATATTGGCTAAGAGTCTCAGATTTTATCATATCAGAATGAGGTCTTAGTTTATACAGTATATATTGTTTGCATCTATTTTTGTGCACTAATATTCTTTTTCTGTGATTTATTTTGATATATGTAGCCACTGACATCCGCAATCATTATTATCACATCATGCAGGATGTTTTTTATCCTTTTGTTTCTGTGAGTTTTGCTTAGTTTATAAACTGTGTAAAGTAATTAAAACAGAAGAGAACAGTATACTGCTACAGATGGATCTGGATAGATTGGAGGCTTGGGCAGATGAGGTTTAACACTGACAAATGTAAGGTTATGCACATAGGAAGGAATAATGCAAGTCACCAGTACATACTAAATGGTAAAACACTGGGTAAAACTGACATGGAAAAGGACCTAGGAATTTTAGTGAACCGCAAACTAAGCTGTAGAAACTAGTGTCAGACAGCTGCTGCCAAGGCCAATAAGATAATAGGTTGCATCAAAAGAGGCATAGATGCCCGTGATGAGAACATAGTCCTGACAATTTACAAATCACTAGTCAGACCTCACATGGAGTACTATGTACAGTTCTGGGCTCCTGTGAACAAGGCAGCCATAGCAGAGCTGGAGAGGGTTCAGAGGAGGGAAACTAAAGTAATAACTGGAATGGGTGGACTACAGTACCCAGAAAGATTATCAAAATTAGGGTTATTCACTTTAGAAAAAAGACGACTGAGGGGAGAACTAATAACTATGTATAAATAGATCAGGGGTTAGTACAGAGATCTCTCCCATGCTCTATTCATCCCCAGGACTGTGACGAGGGGACATCCTCTGCATCTGGAGGAAAGAAGGTTGGTACACAAACATAGAAGAGGATTCTTTACTGTAAGAACAGTAAGACTATGGAACTCTCTGCCTGAGGAGGTGGTGATGGTAAGTTCACTAAAAGAGTTCAAGAGGGGCCTGGATGTATAGTTACAAGAGATGGGTCGTTGATTGAGTCGGGAAGGAATTTTTTTCCCCTAAAGTGGGGAAAATTGGCTTCTACCTCACAGGGGTTGTTTGTCTTCCTCTGGATCAACTTGTAGGATAACAGGCCAAGCTGAATGGACAGGTGTCTTTTTTCGGCTTTATAAACTATGTTAATATGTATATTAACTAAGTTCAGAGCGGGAGCCTGGAGGATGAGTTAACAGGCTGGTGCTCTCTTGCATGTAATTACATCCAATCACCCCTAGGTGGTGCCGGCACCACATATATATGTAGAACGGGGGGGCGAGGCCATAGGGAGATGAAGTTGAGTCAGTGTTCGGTGAAGACACAGAGAAGTGAAGTGCAATCAAAAAAAAAGAAGGGCAGCATAAGTTTAGTCCTCAGCCAAGGAAAGCTTCCTCCAGTGTCGGACCAAAAAGTCAGACGCCTCGGCCAGACTGCAGGGTCAGACTAAAGAAGTGGACAACCAAAGCTAGGGCTGGACCTGCTGTACCTGGAAGGGCATCTAGCCACCCTTTTGAGTTGTGCACAGACCAAGGGTAAGCATGAACAGAAGAATAACAGAAACCTAGTGTATTGAGAGAGTATAAGGAGAGACTAGTGGAGATAACAGTGTTACCTCAGCCTATGGAAACCATTAGCACCCAACGTGACACAGGAGTTAGCCTACATACCTGTTTACAGTCTACACTGAAATCACATATTTTTCGCTTTATAAGACGCACTTTTTCCCCCCAAAAGTGGGGGGAAAATGGCCATGCATCTTATAAAACAAATACTAGTGAGCGTTTCCATTATGGGAGCACTCACTGGTATGCATTAGGTGCCGGGAGCAAGGAGTGAAGCGCTGTGACCACTTCCGGTCTTCCTTCCTGGGGCCGGCACTGCACAGTCCTGACCCCATACAGCAGCAGGACGTAGTGCGCGCACTATGAACCGAAGCTGCATGGGGCCAGAGAAGACATGGGAGCGTGACTGCTGCTGGAGATGGAAAGGAGCAGTGGTGCAGGAGAGGTAAGAGGAGTTTTTTATTTTATTCTGATCTGCAGTGTGATAATTCTGGCAAGGAACTCTGGGGTTTGACATTGAGGGCTGATCTGAGGTCTGATGGGGGGTCTGACAATGAAGGCTGATCTGAGGTCTGATGGGGGTCTGAAATAAATTGCTTATCTGAGGTCTGATGGGGTCTGACAATAACGGCTGATTTGAGGTCTGATGGGGTCTGAAATAAAGGGCTGATCTGAGGTCTGATGGGGGTCTCACATTGAGGGCTGATGTAAGGTCTGATGGTGTCTCATATTGGGGGCTCATGGGGTTCTGACATTGAGGGCTGATGGGGGTTTTTGACATTGAGGGCTGATATGGGGATTTGATGTGATGTCGTGATATTTATGAGGGTCTGATCTGAGGATCTGATATGAGAGCTGATGAAAAATATATTTTTTTCTTATTTTCCTCCTCTAAAACCTGGAGTGCCTCTTATCATCAGGTGCGCCTTATAAAGTGAAAAATACAGTACAAGCTGCTTTCCTCTATGGACAGAGTGAACAATACTTATGGAAATTGTGAGTAAGCCAGGAAGTCAAGACATATACATAATGGCCATGTGAAGCAGTTTATTGATGTATACTTCACATCTGGAAGATGGTCAGCCAGATATTACAACAGCCTGAGTGTGATTAGAAACTATACCTCACCAAGAGGCTGTTACTAGGATTACAGCCACAGCTAAGTGTGATGTGCTTTGTATGGATCCTGCCTTCCCTGCACCTTAAATCCTATACCATCAAGGGCACCTCAAACATCCGGCAGGAGATCCCTCAACACCAGAGTGTACCCAAAGAAATCCAATGCCTTCCTTCCCGTCACTGCATGCTGGCACAGGGAGCTGCATAAACATGAGTACCAACTACTACATCCATTAGGCCACCACACTCACACATTGCCCCTAAGGTCCCGGTCGCTACACTGTTACTAAACAAGCCACTGTAGGAAGACCAGTATTATCCCCATACATTAATAACATAGTTTGTAAGGCTGAAAAAAGACATATGTCTAGTTCAGCCTTTTATGTCCACAGTGTGCCCTGTCATGGTAGAAATGCCCACATGTTTCCTTCACAGTAGGAATGCCCACTTGTGCCCCCATCACAGCAATGCCCACATTGTGCCCACTCATAGTAAGTATGCCCACCTTGTGCCCACTCACAGTAAGTATGCCCACACGTGCACACTACTCAGTAATCATGACTACATTGTGTCCGCTTCACAGTTATGTCCACATTGTTCTCCCTCACAGTACTTATGCCTACAAGTGCCCCCTTCACAGTAGTTATGCCAAGTGCCCCCTCACAGTAGTTATGCCCTCATTCTGCCCCCTCACAGTAGTTATGCCCACATTGTGCCCCTTCACAGTATTTATAACCACAGGCAAGGGAGTAAATAAAAATAATTGGGCCAAATAGAAAGAATCTGAATTGGGCCCTTATGCCCTTCATCTGGCCCCTTGCACTACCTGTCTGGCTCCTCCCTGCCTGCCCCTTTTCACCAACAAAGAAAAATGTACCATTCAACTAGAGATGAGCGAATCTTCAAAAATTCACTTTGGCGAATAATTGCCGAATTTAGATTCGTTCTTAATACAAATTTATTCGGTCGAAGTTGCATTAAAAAATAATCGTTGTTTTGCGAACATACCTGCACAAATTACGAACATACAGTCTAAGCGTTGTTAAAAGTACGCTACTGAACTGAATGCGTAAGCATTAGCGTAAAACGTGCGTACAAATCCTTAGCGTACTATTGACTTGCGATTGCATCATACGCACACATGCACGAGGCTGAGCCGCTGTGTACAGTCCTCAGAGGCAGTCCATATGAGCTAGAAAAGTTAGCTATCCGGCTAAGTGCATAATTTACAAAACACACCATACAATAAGTGCATAATAGGACACATTGCAATACCTAAAACAGAATTCACACAATGGGCTAAAGTGCTTGAACGTTGCTGAACCTGTAAAAACATTATTGCTAAAATACAGCAAAGACATAATTATGCAAACATTTTAGTGCAAACAACTTCACATTTGCAAGCATAACAGGCTCAGATATACGTTTGAGTCTCTCCTCATGGCTGCTTGGCATAAAACACTGGAACACATAGTCCAAAATTGTAATCCACGTGAGGTAATTTTGTAATCCAAACAGGTAACGTGTAATCCACATGGATAATATAAAATAGCAGCAAATAGAGAAGGGGGCTTCCAAATAACCTGAGAAGGGGGGGGGGGGAAATAGGCATGCTTAGGCGCAACTGGGAATTTTCTGCAGAATGGGGGGAGTCCTGACAAGCCATGGTCATCTGGGTGAGAGTCAAACAGGGGCAATACAAACTAGATAAATTAAAAACAAGTGCCAACTAGTGACAGTGACAGACAGTTGTAGAAGGGTTTCTCAGATGAGGGACTCCTCACTGCTACTGCTGCTACTAAAGGACATAAGAGGACGCTCCTGCCTCCTGTAGGCCAAGCTGGCTGCCGTGGTTGAGCCCCACTGCCCTCTGCTGCCTGAATTCAGACTTGACCAGGTGGTGATCACACTGGTGAGCGCTGCTGCCACTTGAGCCTTCACCTTTCCGGATACTCCTGCCGGGACAGCAGGGGTAAGGACTTCTGGCTGCAGCGGTTGAGGCAAGGCTGCACACTAGGAAGAACTGCCAGCTCCCCTGGCTGCTGCTGACTTCATTTTCCACGGTAGCTGGTACTGGATCACAGTGGATCTGGCTGTGGCTTCTCCCTGAAATGGAGGGTGCCATCTGGTGACTCTTGTAGGCAGCACACTCGTCCTGTGGCTGCTGGATCATCTGGCCAGGTCTCGGCTGGTGATGCAGGTACCAGGGGCTTAGACAATAACGTTACCCCTGTAGCAAAGGGGCCTTTCAGGGAATGCCATGGGGGTATACAGTACAGACCAAAAGTTTGGACACACCTTCTCATTCAAAGAGTTTTCTGTATTTTCATGACTATGAAAATTGTAGATTCACACTGAAGGCATCAAAACTATAAATTAACACAGGTGGAATTATATACTTAACAAAAAAGTGTGAAACAACTGAAAATATGTCAAGTAGCCACCTTTTGCTTTGATTACTGCTTTGCACACTCTTGGCATTCTCTTGATGAGCTTCAAGAGGTAGTCACCTGAAATGGTATTCCAACAGTCTTTTTTTAAATCAGATAAATTTTTATTGAAAGAAAAATGACTTTCTCTTTTCTTTTTTGTAAACACAATACAGTAATAACAAGACAATAAAGTGCAGTTCAGGATTATATCACAGAGCCTGTATGGACGGTTAACAGCGGGTTACAATCGAGATAAATAGAGGCTCATACCTTACATATTCAAAGCAAAGCAAAATAAGGGGAATAGGACTACACAGCAAACAGTCGACCCACCCCAACATCCCTACATTTCAACAAAAGAGTTACAGCAGGACCAGACAACACAAAATGCATCTCCTCCGCCCATGGCCAAAGGAGAGAGAAAAAAAAAAAAAAAGGGGGGGGGATGGCTTCATCATGAATGACAATACCTCTCCTGGAGTGGGGGAAATTCACGTCTTGTACATAATATCATACATTTCACACCCTCTATACCCCCAATCGTTGTGGAACACAGAGTCTAGTAAGCGCTAGCCATTGACTACAAACTCCAGAGTTATCAATCCATTGTCCCCAAACTGCTTCAAATTTGGAGATGCAATTTCTTTTAAGATACACACCCCTCTCTAGACGAATCACCTTGTTCATTCTTGCCACAAATTCCTCTATAGTAGGAGAATGGGGCTGAATCCATTTAGCAGCAATCGTTTTCCGAGCCTGATACAACAGTCTGTTAATACCAAGAACAATAGGAGAGTGTATCCCCTCAGAGTCAAAGACACCAAGAAGACATAGTTTGGGATTAGGAGAGAGACGGGTTACATACATTTTATTAATAATTTGAACCACCCTACTCCAATAAGTATGGAGAGCTGAGCAGGACCACAGCATATGTAATAAATCAGCCTCAGGGTGCTGACACTTTGGGCAATTGGAATCCATTCTATACCCAATTTTAAACAGAAAAGCAGGAGTTCTATACACCCTATGAATCAGGTACAGCTGAGATAATCTAGCAGCTTCACTCAGTGAGAGCTGAGGTGTTCTCTCCAAAGTGTCATCCCATTCTTCTGTGGAAAGCCCACCCACGTCTCTCTCCCATTTGTCCCTGACTGTGAGAGGAAAGGCCTTCAAGAACTCCCCATGTAGCGCTCCATATGCCATTGAGATGGCTCCCCTAGATACTGAAGCTGACACAGTAGAGGTTAAAACTGAACAGGAAGAATATGATAAAGGCAACAATTTCACTTGAGTATCAATTGCATGTCGGAGTTGCAGATATTTATAAAAATGTGTATTAGGTATCATAAATTCAGAACATAGCTGCTGAAATTGCTTAAGGACACCTTGAGAATATAGATGGGAGAGATTCCAAATTCCCAATTTTCCCCACCCAGAGAACCCCTCAAGAGAAGATATCTCTGGTAACTTAGGATTATGCCATATTGGTGATATATCTAAAAAGCCTATCACTCCCATTACCTCCTTAGCCTTTTTCCACACTCTACGCATTAGTTGGAAGGTTGGAGCAGTGTCAAATGGAGAGGCCACTTCTCCCTCTAGCATCACTAGCGGAGGGGATCTCCCAATTGCCCACTCCACCAGTCTAGCACTACTATTCGTCCCACCCAGTATGTGCCATCCCCTGAAGTGCTGTAGTTGAGAGGAAAGAAAGTACATAAAGGGATTTGGGAGTGCAAGTCCCCCATCATCCTTTTTCCTCTGGAGCGTCTCATACCTTATCCTATGAGAACCTGACTTCCATAGCAAGTGTCTAAATATCTGCTGAACCTTATAGAAAAGATGCATTGGAAGCCATATTGGGGAATTATGCAGCAAGTATAGTAGTTGCGGCATCAGTACCATTTTAATTAGGTTACCTCTACCTATAATGGACAGAGGTAATTTGTGCCAGGCCGAAACTTTAATTTTGAATTTAGCTAGCAAAGGGGTGATGTTATGAAGAGCATACTTATGTAGGTCAGTAGACACCACTACCCCAAGATACTTGAAGGAAGAAACAACCTGCAAATTGGTGTGGGAAAGATCAGTATCATGAGGTAGTGGGGATAGTGGTAGTATCACTGATTTATTCCAGTTAATTAGCAAACCAGAGTGTTTACCAAATTCTGAGATCAGTGACATAATTGGATTGATGGAGTGGACAACATCAGTAACATAAAGCAACATGTCGTCCGCATAAAGCGAAACCCTCTCTTCCAAAGCCCCTCTTCGAAATCCAGAAAACACTGAGGTAGAACGCAGGATACACGCCAGAGGTTCAACAGCTATGGCAAAGAGGAGGGGAGACAAGGGAAAGCCCTGTCGAGTTCCCCTCCTCAGTGCAATCTCAGGGGAAAGGTCACCATTAACACGAATCCGAGCTCTAGTGTTCAGTATACAATAGCCTAACCCACTGCATAAATCTCGGACCAAATCCTATTTTAGACATCACTGCCCACAAGTACTCCCACTCGACGCTGTCAAAGGCTTTTGCAGCGTCGAGGGAGAGCACTGCACAGCCGCCATCCCTTTCTCTATCCATCTGCAAGTTAAGGAACAAACGTCTAAGGTTCAGAGATGTAGATCTGGCAGGCATAAAGCCACACTGGTCCTCATGAATCACAGTAGTGATGACAGTCATTAACCTATTAGCTAGAACCTTAGCTAGAATTTTAACATCAACTGTTAGTAACGAGATGGGACGATAGGAATCTACGGAAGTCAAATCCTTACCTGGTTTTGGTATCACTACTACTATTGCCTCTCTCATCGACCCAGGCAGAATCCCAGTGCGCAATGAGTCGTTAAACACATCCAGAAGATGTGGAAGCAAAAGCTCCTGATGCTTCTTATAAAATTCCCCAGGCAAGCCGTCGCTACCGGGAGATTTTTCATTTGGAAAGGATTTCAGGGCAAGTTCCAACTCTTCCAGAGTGATATCTTGGTCTAACTCAAGTCTATTCTCATCAGACACCACAGGCATAGCAATACCATTCAGATACAGATCCCTCTCCTCAGAGCTCACCGTAAGCTTAGAGGAGTATACATCCTGAAAATGTGTGTAAAAGGCTTCCAGGACCTCTTTCTCATCAGTAACTAACCTACCCTGACTATCTCGAATCGATAGAATACATGAGGGACCAGCTTGTGATTTAATAATGGTAGCCAAGTAAATGACCAGCACTTTCCCCTTCAGTGAAAAACCTTTGTGTTTTGAAAAAATGCTTATCAGACGCTTTAACCTCCAGATGCTCCTTCAGTAATTGCTGGGCTTCCTGCCACCTAGCTGCATTCTCAATCGAAGGAGAAGCCACATAACTACTTTCAGTAGACAAGACCCTATTAGAGAGCTCCACCGTCAGGGCTTTACTTTTAGTCTTATGGATACTAATATGTTTTATATATATCCCTCTAATGTAGGCCTTCATTGTGTCCCACACTGTTGAAACCGAGGCCGATCCTGCGTTTACACTAAAAAAATCCTTGATAGCATTGGGCACAGTCGGACCCTTGTCCACCAACTGAAGCCAGAAAGGGTTCAGTCTCCACAATGGTCTGATTACTCGTCTCCCATCTCCCCAGACCATTCTTACCAACAACGAGGAGTGGTCAGAGACACTACGTGGGAGATATTGTATCTCGTTTATACATGTCATCAGAGATGGAGACCCTATGGCTAAATCAATTCTGGACAATGAGTTGTGAGAAGAGGAATAGCAAGAGTATTGCTTATCATGTGGATGAGATGTCCTCCAAAGATCACAGAGGTCTACTTCTTTCAGAAGTCGTGCCAGAGAGGTCGAGGTAGCAGCCATACCACTCACCAAACCATGTTTATCCAAAGCTTTATCCAAATACATGTTGAAATCACCAATCAACAAGAGCGGTAAATCAGGAGATTGGGAGGTGAAGGTAAGTATTGTCTTCAATATTTCGCTAGAATAAGGAGGAGGGATGTACACTGCCACCAGCAAAACAGTAAAATGAAATATGGTACAATTAAGGCAGATAAATCTCCCGTCAGCATCAATGAAGGAGTCTCTAAGGGTAAATGGTATGTTCCGGTGTACAAGTATGCTAACCCCCCGTGCATGAGTGGAATATGTAGAGTGGAATTCATGAGACATCCATGCTTTGTGTAACAGATGTGTTTTATCAGCAGTAAGATGAGTTTCGGATAAACATAGGATAGCTGGCTGATATGACTGCAGGGCATGAAAGACAGCATGACGCTTAGATGTATGCCCCAGGCCTCTCACATTCCATGCAATGATATTAAGTGACTCCATCATGAGAACTTACATAGCAATGACCCTTCAGCACTCCACCCACTCCAGGAGAGACAAAAAACCACCTGTTAGAAAGGAGCAAAAAAACAAAGACAAAAGGAAAAAAAAGGTCCGTCCTGCTGAACTCCAAATCCCACCCTCCCGCCCCAAACAGAGCGTAATACACATCAGACATTTCTCCCTAAACAGAGAATCTGAGGAAAGAAAAATCCCAACCCAGCAATATGAGCAGAAACTAATACAAAATTAAAGCGAACACAATGAACCGTATGGTGCAACAACCTGGCACATTAGGATATATATCAACCTGCCTCAATAGACTAGACACTGTGTCTTAAGATCAATTTTCCCCTCCTCCCTCAACACAAGTATATCTTCTGCAAAAGTATAGAAATAGTACTAAGGCTACGGAACAAAGCTAGAGTACATCATAAATACCACTTGGTAGAATGAAAGAAAAGTTCAAGATGTGCCTCGTAGTTTCCTCTCGTTAGCATCCAACCACTGACAAGCCTCCGATGGATGATCAAACATGTATGTGGTATTGTCCACCACAACCCGGAGGCGCGCAGGATATATTCATCGAGTACGGAACCTGCAGAATCCGGAGCCGTTTCTTGATGTCTAGAAACTGTGCACGTCTTTTCTGTACATTCCGCCGAGAAATCTGGAAACAGCGATATACGACTCCCATCAATGGTGAGATCTCCACAGTCCCTCGCCTTTCGCAGGATCGTGTCCCGGTCTCTGAAGTGCAGCACTTTAATTAAGACAGGTCGTGGTGGCGCCCCCGGTGGTGGAGGGTGAAATGGCACACGATGCGCCCTCTCAATTGCAAATAAAGGTGACAAATTTTGCTTTCCAATCGTGTTCAGCAGCCAATTTTCAAAAAATTCCACCACATTTGGCCCCTCCGCCCGTTCAGGAACTCCGATAATCCTGACATTGTTGCGTCTCAGCCTATTTTCCATGTCATCTGATTTAGATATGAGTAGGGAGACATTATGTATAACTCGCTGCAGGTCCCTCTTGACTGGTGGCATCTGGTCTTCCACCGTGCTCAATCTGCCCTCCATCTCACCAATCCTGTCTTTGACCTGCCTCATATCTTGTCTGATCAGTAAGATGTCCTCCTTGAGGCTGCCAACATTAGTATTGAGTGAAGTTAGTGCTAAATTACACTGCGTCACCGCAGCAAACACATCCTTAATGGTAGGATCAGCGTCCAAGGCCTCACTCACGTGGTCCTCAGGATTGTCTGCCATTGACCCCGGAGACGAAACTGCAACTTGATCATCGACAGCAGGAGAAATAGGTTGAACAGGAATCTCCCGGTCAGTAGCATTGCTCGGTCGAGAAGAGGATCGGGCATACTTCTCCAGCCGCGCGGCCACCTCCGAGATCTTGGCGGGGTTCCCGGCGCCATGTTGCTTAGCCGGAGTAGCAAGGCCGCCGTCATTACCATCCTTGTCTTTGGTCTTTTGGCGCGGCATGTCGGGTCCACAGGACGAGGGAGGTAAGTAGGGATGGTCCAAAAGTTAGGACTTGCAGGATTGAGCTGGATGAGGCAGGTAGAAGGAGGCTTTACAGGATTTACAGCCAGGAGCTCGGCACCATGCGTCTGCTCACATACCCAGTCAGGCCACGCGTATTCCAACAGTCTTGAAGGAGTTCCCAGAAATGCTTTTCACTTGATGGCCCTTTTGCCTTCACTCTGCGGTCCAGCTCACCCCAAACCATCTCGATTGGGTTCAGGTCTGGTGACTGTGGAGGCCAGGTCATCTGGCGTAGCACCCCATCACTCTCCTTCTTGGTCAAATAGCCCTTACACAGCCTGGAGGTGTGTTTGGGGTCATTGTCCTGTTGATAAATAAATGATGGTCCAACTAAACGCAAACCGGATGGAATAGCATGCCACTGCAAGATGCTGTGGTAGCCATGCTGGTTCAGTATGCCTTCAATTTTGAATAAATCCCCAACAGTGTCACCAGCAAAGCACCCCCACACCATCACACCTCCTCCTCCATGTTTCACGGTGGGAACCAGGCATGTAGAGTCCATCTGTTCACCTTTTCTGCGTCGCACAAAGACACGGTGGTTGGAACCAAAGATCTCAAATTTGAACTCATCAGACCAAAGCACAGATTTCCACTGGTCTAATGTCCATTCCTTGTGTTCTTTAGCCCAAACAAGTCTCTTCTGCTTGTTTCCTGTCCTTAGCAGTGGCTTCCTAGCAGCTATTTTACCATGAAGGCCTGCTGTACACAGTCTCCTCTTAACAGTTGTTGTAGAGATGTGTCTGCTGCTAGAACTCTGTGTGGCATTGACCTGGTCTCTAATCTGAGCTGCTGTTAACCTGCGATTTCTGAGGCTGGTAACTCGGATGAACTTATCCTCCGCAGCAGAGGTGACTCCTGGTCTTCCTTTCCTGGGGCGGTCCTCATGTGAGCCAGTTTCTTTGTAGCGCTTGATGGTTTTTGCGACTGCACTTAGGGACACTTTCAAAGTTTTCCCAATTTTTCGAACTGACTGACCTTCATTTCTTAACGTAATGATGGCCACTCGTTTTTCTTTACTTAGCTGCTTTTTTCTTGCCATAATACAGATTCTAACAGTCTATTCAGTAGGACTATCAGCTGTGTATCCACCTGACTTCTGCCCAACACAACTCATGGTCCCAACCCCATTTATAAGGCAAGAAATCCCACTTATTAAACCTGACAGGGCACACCTGTGAAGTGAAAACCATTTCAGGTGACTACCTCTTGAAGCACATCAAGAGAATGCCAAGAGTGTGCAAAGCAGTAATCAAAGCAAAAGGTGGCTACTTTGAAGAACCTAGAATATAAGACATATTTTGAGTTGTTTCACACTTTTTTGTTAAGTATATAATTCCACATGTGTTAATTCATAGTTTTGATGCCTTCAGTGTGAATCTACAATTTTCATAGTCATGAAAATGCAGAAAACTCTTTGAATGAGAAGGTGTGTCCAAACTTTTGGTCTGTACTGTATATCACCTGATCCCCCATGTATAGGCTATATCGGGCTTGGGGCAGATAAGACTGTTTCACAGACCTGCGGCCCACAAAGTACTACTCCCCGTCCTCGTTGTCCCCAAGGAAGCCACTGCCTCGCTTGACTGAAAATCATAGGACGGTTCCTTTACGCCGTTCCAGCGTAGGGTCTCCCGGCCTCGGATGGTCAAATACTTGGATGACCCAGTCCTCCACTGCTTTCTTATAGTCCCATAGGGTCTGGGCGTGAGCCGTCACTGATGCAGGCACAATGGGATTCTGCCGCATGGAAAGTGTTGTTGTTCTCCTCCTGGGCGGCGGAGTGGACGCCCCAGCTGCCTTCGCCGCACCAGCCGGCATGGCGGACACCTCAGGTGCCGTGGGATTCTCTTGGCCAATTGTTACACTCTGATGTCCTCTGGAGTGGCCGGTGGTTCAGAGTACTCGCTACCAAACACCATTTCTCCCCACTTTGGTCGCAGTTCTTTTGCCATGCTGTGCTATCTTGTTCACCGCTGGCTTGAACTGGAGAGGAGGGCAGAGTAATGAGGGAGGCCGGGCCTGAAGGCTTAGGTTAGGCCCAGGAGAGGTAGTTCGGTTAGTGTTAGGTACCCATCTGCAGAAGCTACCTTGATGCCGGTAGATGGGCCCGACACACGTTTCATCAAAAATGTGCGCAAAGAGCTTCCATTATTCATGTATAGTAGGTGTAATGCAGAATAATCCTTAGTTCTATTGTTTGCATGTGTAATGGTGTGCTGTCATAAATTTAAATTTAATAGGAAACATCTCAGCTGCTGCAGAACCTCATAATACAAAGCTTAGCTGCTGCAGAACATCATAATATACACTTGAGCTGCTGCAAAACCTAATAATACACATCTTAGCTAGAGATGAGCGAATCATTAAAAAAATTATTCGCCGAACATTCGCCGAACTTTTCCTAAAATTCGTATATTTGACGAATAGATTCGTTGTATTTGCGTACTAAATATACGTTATTATATGCTGTTAGCGAACATTCGCTCACTAATAACGAACGTTCATTTACAAAATGTACGCAACTTCTAAGAAGACGTACGCATGAGCGTACAAATAGCTTACGAATCTCAGCGTACTATTGTCTAAGCGATTACGTAATACGCAGGCACGTACGAGGAGAGGCCGCGGCGTGCACTCCTCAGAGGCAGAGCAAATATTCGAGACATATATATGGTAAAGTGCAAATACATTATTGTAGGTATAATATAAAAAATTTAAATATCACCTACCTAGTATGCTCACGGACACGTTTAAGTCTCTTTTCTTCTGACGCTTGTCATAGAACTGGAGCAGAGTCCCAAACTCAGTCGCAATTTGTAATCCACATAGGTAAAATTGTAATCCAAATGGGTAAAAAAAAAGCAGCAAAGGTTCCTTAAAAAACCCTCTTTCAAGGGGCTCCCCAAATAACCTGAAAAGGGGGGAAAAGGGATGAGGCGCACGAATGCGCAACTTAATTTCCTGAGTTGCTTCGTCATCCTCCCGCGCTGGAAAAAGGGGCGGAACTACCAGGGAGGAGTCTGCATCGCTGAATTGAATTCGTACGCAACAGCGTATAGAGTAGCTAAATTATACGTAGAATAGCGTATAATTTATAGGACACACTACGTAGCGAATGCGTACAAAAGCGAAGCAAATCACCTAATATTCAGATTCGCAGCTGAAAAATCCCAAGATTCGATACAACTCTATGAAGCGGCGAAATAGATTCGCTTATCTCTAATCTTAGCTGCTGCATAACACAATAGCACACCCCTCAGCTGCTGCAGAACCTCATAATACACACCTCAGCTGCTGCAGAACGTCCTCAAATACACTTCAAATGCTGAAGAACCTGATAATCTGATGCTACATAACATATAAGGCTTTGATCACGTGTATTTGGGGATTCAGTCACAGATCAGATCATAAATGCAGGACACAATTTTGTAGCTTGCCAGGCTCCAGGATCTGTCAGGTCTTGTCATCTATGATGTGCCAGATCCAACATTACTCTGATTTCCGTTGTTGTGCTCCTGAGGTGTGAACAAAGCTTAATACACACCTCAGATGCGCCAGCGCCAGTTCTCTTGTAATGACAAGAGAACTACAAGTCTCATCATGACCAGGCTGTTATTGGAAATTAGAGGGCAATATATGGAGGGTTAAAAAAAGTTGGAGAACTACAACATGCATGTCCAAGTGGTTATTATATGGCATCAGTAGACATTATAAGAGGAGAGAGCTACAAATCTCAGCATGTCCAGACTGTTATTGTAGGGCACCAGTGAACATTACATGGAGAGGGATACAGTAGGACAGAACTACAACTCCCAGTATTTCTAGGATATTATGGGCTATCCCAGGACATCACTAACCTCTCCTACAGGCACAGCACAGAAGCTCCTCCCCATGTAGTTCACCACATTTTCCTCTCTACTGTTGAGCTCCATATCCCGTCAGTGGTCACATGACATAATCACAGGTCCTTCACCTGTAGAGCTACTAAACTCTGTATTCCTGCACTGATCACATGATGATGACACCATCGCAGGTCCATCTCTACATCATTGTTCTTGTTTTCACAGCTAGCTTCCTAAGTGTAATTAGGGGGCAGACATTCCCTGTAGGGCCGGTCCCCCTTGCTTGAAATTCCTCATCAAAGTACGGTACAATGTGTGTGAATGGGGTTTTACAAGCATAGAAATATTCCATGGATTCAAGGCATACTGAGGATTTTCAGTTCCTTGCTGGCCCCACCTACTTGTTTTGTGCCCATAGAAATGTATTAGGACTGAGCAAAATGGAATGCCTCTAAATGTTTTTTTTGCATTTCGTCCTTAAATTCCATTATAACACTGTTATAACGGAACAGTATAACTTAATTACAAAAGCATGTGAACCCAAACAAAGATGGTCGATCTAAAAAAAAAAAACATAATCCATCACCCATTGACTTACAATGCTTTTATTGCTGGATCCAGTTTGTTCGATGTAACAAAACCGCATCCTAATGGAATGGATGCATCTGGATGTGTTAACATCAAACAGAACCACTTTTGTCCGGCTTTGAGATCCTCTCAGGGGCGTAGCTATAGGGGGTGCAGAGGTAGCAGTCGCTACCGGGCCCAGGAGCCTGAGGGGGCCCAAAAACCCTTGTGCCACATAAGAAGACACATAAAGCACTGAGGGAAGGGGGGCCCAAGCTGATCTCTTGCACCAGGGCCCATGATCCTTTAGCTACGCCCCTGGATCCTCTACTGGATCTAAAGAACAGAAACCAAATCACAAGGCCTAATTAATGTACCCAAAATAATCTTACATTTATTTCAAAGTTTTCAGCACCTCACTTGATGATAAAACTTCTAAAACCATACCAGTCCTATGGTTGATGATTTAATGTGTCAGCAAGGGTACAACAACACAGTGTGGTCGTGTGGTGGTTGTGAGGTGGCCACATTTGGGTACCTCATGACCATACGAACCACAGCAGGCTCTAAATAAACTAATTATGGCCTAACTATTTAGCCGGTCTGTATTGTTAATGGTCCCACGCAGAGGTCGCAATAACGCCTGTTAAAGCGTCTATGACGCGTGTTCAGGCGATTTTACTCCCTGAAAAAAGTCTAAGGCGTACCACTACTCCTTAGACTTTTTCCTGCTTTTCATCAGTGCAAGGAGCTTTGTTATTGGTTGGTTATTGGCGCGCCAGAGCGACACAGGTCGGGTGAAGCAGAGGAAGCCGGCGGGAGCTGGAAGAAGGAGGGTCCGGCTCCCGGGGGTGTCTGTAGGAAAGAGAGCGGGGTGAGCAGACCATGGACCCTGGGAAACGTGACAGGGCTGCCGGAGAGGTAAGGAGCACAGACTGATGTGACTGGTCCCTGGGAGAAGAGCTGCCCCTGGGCCTGTGTCCCCAGCCCCCGGGTAGAGCAGGCTTGGGGGTGGGAGAGCTGTGGCAGTGAAAAGCTGTCAGTCTTCAAGTGAGTGATTTTTCCCCCCCTCGTCCAACCATGGTTCTGTCCAATTTCCCAGTTCTCTGCTCCCCCTCCTCCTGTCACCCCACTAGTAACCCTGATCCCCCCACTAGTGACCCTGCTCCCCCTCCTCCTGTCACCCCACTAGTGACCCTTCTCCTTCTGTCACCCCACTAGTGACCATGCTGCCCCTCCTCTTGTCACCCCTCTAGTGACCCTCCTGTCAACCCACTAGTGACCCTGCTCCTCCTGTCACCCCACTAGTGACCCTGTTCCCCTCCCTCCTGTCACCCCACTAGTGACCCTGCTCCCCCTCCTGTCACCCCACTAGTGACCCTGCTCCCCCTCCTGTCACCCCACTAGTGACCCTGCTCCTTCTGTCACCCCACTAGTGACCCTGCTGCCCCTCCTCCTGTCACCCCACTAGTGACCCTGTTCCCCCTCCTCCTGTCACTCCACTAGTAACCCTGCTCCCCCCCACTAGTGACCCTGTTCCCCCTCCTCCTGTCACTTCACTAGTGACCCTGCTTCCCTCTCCTCCTGTCACCCCACTAGTGACCCTGCTTCCCTCTCCTCCTGTCACCTCACTAGTGACCCTGCTCCCCTCTCCTCCTGTCACCCCATTAATGACCCTGCTCCCCTCTCCTCCTGTCACCCCACTCTAGTGACCCTGCTCCCTTCTCCTCCTGTCACCCCACAGGGAAGAAGCTGAACAGACTCCGCCGACTATGGTGGGATCCGTTCAGTTTCCATTTGGGATCTGTCTTTTTACTCCTCCTCGGGTAAAAATACTTCTCAAAAATGGTCAGAGGAGTATTTTTACTCTTCTGGAAAAAACGTAGTGCGACCTCTGATCCCACGGCTCCTGCAATAACATGCGCTGGCTAAACAGTGCAGTCCTAATTAGTTCAATTAGAACCCGCTGTGGCCCATACAGCTGTAGCATAACTGCATCGCAACCAGCTCATGACCACGCTGTGTTGTGGTACCCTAATTTGTCTGAATAGTTATTCAGTCATTGTAATGGAGATGTCAAGTAGATTAGTTTTTAAGTTTTTTCTCTGTCAATTTAAAACTGTACTGGACCTATTGACCCTTGAATCTAAATCAACATGCCTGGAGTTTATTTTGATCATAGCAGACAGCTCTAGGGTCCTTTAGTGGATATTGGTATAGATCACTCTCTTATGTAAATGTAATCAAAAGATAGATAACTCCATTTGCTTCTTTTCCTGCATGCTAAAATCAGTTTTAACTAAAGCATAAAAGAGATTAAACATCAGAGATCCGAGATTACACCAGTTGACATTTTTTGGTACTACATACATGTAACACATAACATTAGGTTTTTTAATTACTAACAATAAATACAGTACTTAAAAGGGTTATCCAACCTCTAATTTATAATTACTGCAAATAATTCCTGTAAAATGTGTACAGTCTAAAAAGAAATCCACTGATCTCGCAGCTCCATTCCAGCACTGGTCCCATCCCTGTTGTTTTCTGGCCCCTGTGAACCAGAAGTGCAGTGGCCAGGTTTGGGGTGGCCCCAACGCTACTCTGGGTCCCGCAGACACTGTTGAGGTGTCACCACGTGTTTCTGCTCTCCGGAAGGGATGGTAAGGCATAGTGCACCCCAATGGGAAATAAGTTCAGAGAGTCAGGGTCTGCAGTACACCAAGGTGCTACTTTACTAGAAGAATTCAAATGCAAAACAATACAGGCGAGGCATAGGGCTGGCTTCTCCAGTCTCCTGCTGAGGAAAGGCCTAACCTAGCTGTCCCTCTCTCTCTCTTTCTCTCACTAGCAGAAGGCTGATATCCTGGTCAAAGGCCCACGGTCTGTAGCCCAGGTTGCTTCTTGGTCCCAGGGCTGGTGACCGATGGTCTGTGGCTCAGCGTCCCCATCTCATTGTCTTCTTCTGGTCATTCATGCAGGCTGACAAAGTCTTTCCTTCCAAGCACCGGTCCCTAACTGCAGAACACTAGGGGCTCTGACAACTCTCCTTATATACCATTTCTAGCTTGACTGGAACCTTCTAGTGGGAGGGGTGGAGTGGAGAAGCTCAGCACAAACAGACACATTTTGAGACATTCCGTCTCTCATAGACTTACATTAGAGCTTCAATGATACTCAATGGCAATGACACAGCAGTTTTTCCAGACATAAACAAGTTTCCAGACATAACAACACAGCTAAAACCAGGCATTCAAAAGGTTAGTCTGTCTGGTTTTGGTGGTAAACAAGTCTGGGTTTTTCCCTCCAAAACATGCTCTTCTTTAAAGCCTATGATAGCTGTGGAAAATTACCAGCTTCTCTTTCAAAGTCCCAAAAGTCTCTTAGTATTCATTAACCCTTTCCACAGTGCAACCAAACAGGATATATATCACAACATACATATAAAATGCAATTAAACAGCGCAAGTCAACATTTTCAAGTAAAATAAAGTAAGGCGTTTATAACTTTGCATAGGGGAAACAGGGGCAAATGTCCCCAAATGTCCAGACTTAAGAGTACTCCTTGCTCCAGGGCTCTACAGAAGTATTACATCGCATTGGTTGTCACTTGCACTGTTGCAGTCCTTCACTGGCCTGAAGTGTCATGCGACTGCTAGACCTTTCCCTCAAGGGACTTGTATCAGCGGGAACTGGACAGTTGGTGCTGGAATGAAGCTGCTGGGAAGACGTGAGTGTATTTTATTATTCTACACACATTTTTGCCATTAATTTTGAGTTAGGGGCCAGACAACCGCTTTAAGAATGCAATATTATATATTAGGTAGTTATACTGTAGTAGTTAAAGAATGAGGGAAAATAATAAGTTCCAGTTTATATTATCATAGGATCTTATAAGGAAAATAAAGGCTTTTGAATGAAAGTATTTATCACCTATCGGTACATTGCAATCTATCAGTATTCTATCACCTTAAAATAATAGAGCTTTGATGTAAGAATACCACCAGAAGACTGTTCTCCTGCTGGCTTCTATACAGAAGGAGGAAAGAAGCCCTTTTGGTGGGTAATGTTATAATGAATGAAGAATCACAAAGAAAAAGATTTCTAGAGGTTTCTCTGGCACTATTAGCCTCCTCCACTCACTATTTTTCACTGTCTTTTTTCTTTTTATACAAGCTTTACTGTTTAATCTATATAACATTCTACATTAATCTATATAACATTACATTTTTTATAATACTGTATAGTAGAGGCACAATTATTTTTGCTTACATGCAGTTTGTCGCTGTGTTTGCTTTTTGGGGGGGTCAGTTTTACAACTTAATATCCATGCATCGTGTTCTGTTAATGAATCCTGATTTCATGAATTTAATAGCCCAATACATTAAGTGATAGATGAACTAACTCCATTAATAGAAAATGCTACAATGAAACCACCTTTTTCTTATGCAAAAGGGCAGATTTATGAAAATTGACCAAAAGCACAGCAACCAATCAGAACTCAGCTTTCATTTTCCAAAAACAAAATATGAAATGAAGGTGGTGCTGTGGTATTAGACCTTAGACAGTGTTAATAAATAAGGCTCATTATGTTTAACGGTCTTGAAAATTTTTCCTATACCAGGTAATTTACAGATAAACAATCTGTTTCAGTTCAAATAGCACAATAAAAAAAATTGTATATCTGTTTGATAAACTGTAGAAGTAAATTTCGTAGGCCAGGTGATCACAGTTTTACCACTGCTTAAACAGGACATAAAAGCGATTTAAAAATATCAATGTGCTGTGTTGTGCTTGTATTGATTGCATTATCCTGCTTCTTCTGCTGGATGTGTCTTGTGTCATCCTCCTCTTCATGCTTTGTCAGGGTAAACTTTCTGTTTTAATGCACTCTTTTGTCTATTGCAATAAAGAAAAAAACTTTTTGTCTGTCTATTATTGCAGAATAGAGGTCCATAATACTGTAGTGCTTGAGTTTTATAATAGATGGAAAGTTGCCTGCTGAGTCTGAAGAAGAGCTGGACAAGGAATAATCCTCCCCTTTGTTTCAGCTGGTCTGCTCTCTGAGGCTTGACAGATGTTTCTGCCTCACGCATACTGCATAATGCCAGCTACTCACATCTTGTCCATAATCACACACATTATTGAAGTTACTGGCTTCTGTTATTTTCTCTTGACCATATGTACAGGGTGTACATTTGCAGGCACTGAATATCTCTTAAAACAATATAAAATTGTACTGCCCAATATAAAACTGTAATGAGAAATCACAATTTTAAAGTTCAAAACAGAGCATGTAATATAAGCAAATAGGGTGAGGGTCCTAGACCCAATATAATAATAACAATCTTTATTTATATAGCGCCAACATATTCCACAGCGCTGTGCAATCATGTGGTTCATGTACAAACAGATTCATAAATAAAGTAACAACAGACGAGTCAACAATTAAAACACAAGGAATGAGGGTCCTGTTCGCAAGAGCTTACAATCTATGAGGAGATAGGGGTCACACAAAAGGTAACAAGTGCTTGATTTGTGCAATGGTCCAGACATCTTAAAGGGGTTGCCCAGGACATTTTCAATGTATGAGTGGAGCATTTCTTGCTCTGATGCTCCCCCTTGCACTGCGCTGCATCATGCAGGGCAAGGGCTTTTTCTCTACTACTGGTGATGTATTGGGCTTCACATGAGTATGCTAGGAGAAGACTTCCGCCTAGCAGTGAGCCCTGTGATGTCACCTGCACGAATGGATGGTCTTTAGCGCTGCCCTAGGCTGGTTTACAGCTCTGAACCTGGACAACCCCTTTAACACAATAGGAGAGTGGATATAAAGCTGTATGAGCCAGCCACCAACTGGTATCTTTAGTGCTTCCGAGTACATGGGAACTGGATATTTGACAATGAGCAGGTGTAGAAGAATAATGATGGGAAGGATGGAGGGTGGGGAGGGGGGTTATGGAGAAGAGTAAGATTAGAGAATGTGGTAGGCTAACCCAAAAAGATGTGTTTTTAGGGAGTACCTAAAACTGCGAAACTGCAAGGCCAGAAAGAACAAGAGAAAATGCAAAAGCAGGCAAGACACTTATTAAAGGGGTTCTGCGGGAATTAAGAAAATGAAAATACGTACATATTACTTTATTATAAGTATATTTCCAAATACCTTTCATTAGTTATAATGGCTCGTTTTGTCTGGGGAGCAATCATTAGGGGAAACAAAATGTCCACTGTCCCATCAGTTCGCACAAAACCTGTCCTGATCACACATGAGGACAAGTTACTTTACAACACTGAGGTAAATAGATGCCTCATCCTTCTCTCTATCCTACTGGTCAGGGATTGTGATCCTGAATACAGATGATAAGAACTCTAGCTGAATCTCTGGGGAATTTAGTTAATGAAGAGACATGAAATACAGAGAGGATAGACAGGACAGACTGGTGATGTGTTGCTTTCATGTCTCCTCATCTTCTCCATTCCCACAGAGATTCACCTGTATTGAGGATCATGATTCCTGACAGGCAGAGCAGAGAGGAGGATGAGGCAACACTATGGCTCATTGTGGTGAAGTAACTTGTCCTGCTGTGTGATTAGGACAGGTTTTGTGTGTACTAATAGGACGGCAGCCATTTTGTTTCTCCTAATCATTGCTCCCCAGACAAGACGAGCCATTATAACTAGTGAAAGGTATTTGGGGATATATTTATAATAAAGTAATATTTAAGTATTTTCATTTTTTTTAATTCCTGGAGAACCCCTTTAACTACCCGTGCAGCCATGTCACCTGTAAAGAACTGTGAAAAGTGCATTTGTGAACATCTACCAGACCCTTGCATGCTGAGAACTGCAACTGATGTGCCTGAACTTAATTCTTCAGAAAGAACTATTCTGCTGTTAACCTGGGCTTTCCTGCAC
The DNA here is from genome assembly GCA_900303285.1 of Rhinella marina. NCBI lineage: Eukaryota > Metazoa > Chordata > Amphibia > Anura > Bufonidae > Rhinella > Rhinella marina. The sequence continues at coordinate 25,370 of ONZH01025512.1, read as the reverse complement.
CGCTACACTACACCAACATCTACAGCTGTACCAAGGGACCCTGCTTTGCACCTCACTGCAACCTTCAACATCAAGGGCACCTCAACTGACACTAGGGAAGATGACCTCAAGACCAGAGAATGCCCTAAAGGGAAGAACAGGTGCATCCTTTCCAGCAGTGCACAGCCCAGGGGGGAGACAGTTTGAGTAAGTACTACAACCAACATTGTTGGTCCTGTCACTCCCCTCTCTCCTCGCTGCACTACTAATGATCCACATAGCAAATTTAGCATTACTCACCCTGAATAACAGATACGTCATAGGTGAAATGCATTTGTTAGGACAGAAAAATTCCCTCTGCAGTGTTTTAACTATACAGAAAAGCATTGTAGACTGAGCTTTTCTATGCAGTGTAGGGGTAGGCTGACCATAAACTTCCCAGGAGACTGCCTGTGCGCACCTCACAGCCACTGGCCAGGTATATAATGACCAACTCAACTGTCGGCCGCAGATTCCCTATTGAATTCAACTGTATCCCCATCCTTAAGATGGCAAGACAGTTGAAAACTATAGAGGTGCATGGAGATCAATGGCTCCCTGCCCCGCCATTCACCCTCACAAGCCATTACGCCTGAATTCCATGAAGTAGTGTAGGAATGGTGCAGGCTATTGCAAAGCGATAGTGTTATTGCAACCGTCTGCATCAGGTCACAGATGTCTCAGGCTCAGGTATGAAGAGGCCTGTGGTCTGTACCTCAGAAAGCAGTAACAGAACGGAACTCAGTTTTTTAAAATTTCCTCAGACACTTGGGAGGCACTATAGGAGAAATTCCTGGGAACAATTTAAGGGACATTACTGAGAGCACTATAGGAAACATTACTGGGGACACTATAAGGAGCCTATGATTTTACCAGGATCACATTAGGGGGTATTGTAATTACTACCAGGGAACTATAGGGGGCATTTTTAATACAGGGGCACATTTTAATACTTGGGCACTATAGGGGCATTAATGGGGGCACAATGGGGAAATTATTATTACTAAAGACACAATAGAGAGGCATTATTAATACTGAGAATACTATAGATGTAATACTTTTATTATTGGAACAATTATTGAGGTCACTACAGGGAGCATTATTATTACTGGGGGCACTAGAGGGAACTTTATTACTACTTGGGACACTATACAGGGATTTATGACTTCTGCTGGTACTACAGAAGGCTTTCATTCTACTGAAACCACTTTGGGGGGGTTCATATTACTACTGAAGCCACTATAGGGGTGCATTATTACTACTGGGTACACTATTTTTCCACAGTATGGCATTTGGAGGCATTGGGTAACACAGCAGGGACAGTATTTGGGTTGGCAGTAGGACGACACACTTGGGGCACCAGGATGAGGAGTTTGTCTTGAAAAGGTGGGGAGTATAGTGGAAAAGTGAGGATTCTAAAATGTCTGTATGGCAAACTCTGTAGAGTCGGAATGTGGTGGAAGTAATCCTGGTAGTGTAGGCCAAATGGAGAAGATGAGGAAAAAGAACATTTACATCATAGGAGACATCACTGGATGTAATAAGTATGTGGTACTGTATTCTATCTGTTTGGTAGCACTGACAGACCAGTGTTGGTCCCACCTCTCTCAAACATAGGGCTACTTTTCCGTTTTTACGTTTACATTTTTTTCAGAGCTACTTTAAGTTCCCAGTCCATTCCTGATGCATCCTGAGGCATCCCACAAGACCTGTTCACCTGCTCTCAACTAAAGCATTAGGCTCTGTTCACATTTATATCTCTGTCAGCGGGTCTCCACTGGTATCTATTTTCTGGCCCCTCTTAATACAGAAAAGATAGTCACTTAGCCAGTCACAAGCTGCAACAGAAACCCTCCTCAGCCAGTAATTGGCAGAGTGGTCACATTTCTGTGTTGAGAGGAACCAGGACTCATTTGAGACCAGCCTCAGAAATCGCAGGTTAACAGCAGCTCAGATTAGAGACCAGGTCAATGCCACACAGAGTTCTAGCAGCAGACACATCTCTACAACAACTGTTAAGAAGAGACTGCGTGCAGCAGGCCTTCGTGGTAAAATAGCTGCTGGGAAACCACTGCTAAGGACAGGCAACAAGCAGAAGAGACTTGTTTGGGCTAAAGAACACAAGGAATGGATATTAGACCAGTGGAAATCTGCTTTGGTCTGATGAGTCCAAATTTGAGATCTTTGGTTCCAACCACCGTGTCTTTGTGCGACACAGAAAAGGTGAACGGATGGACTCTAAATGCCTGGTTCCCACCGTGAAGCATGGAGGAGATGGTGTGATGGTGTGGGGGTGCTTTGCTGGTGACACTGTTGGGGATTTATTCAAAATTGAAGGCATACTGAACCAGCATGGCTACCACAGTATCTTGCAGCGGTATGCTATTCCATCCGGTTTGCGTTTAGTTGGACCATCATTTATTTATCAACAGGACAATGACCCCAAACACACCTCCAGACTGTGTAAGGGCTATTTGATCAAGAAGGAGAGTGATGGGGTGCTACGCCAGATGACCTGGCCTCCACAGTCACCAGACCTGAATCCAATCGAGATGGTTTGGGGTGAGCTGGACCGCAGAGTGAAGGCAAAAGGGCCAACAAGTGCTAAGCATCTCTGGGAACTCCTTCAAGACTGTTGGAATACCATTTCAGGTGACTACCTCTTGAAGCTCATCAAGAGAATGCCAAGAGTGTGCAAAGCAGTAATCAAAGCAAAAGGTGGCTACTTTGAAGAACCTAGAATATAAGACATATTTTCAGTTGTTTCGCACTTTTTTGTTAAGTAAATAATTCCACATGTGTTAATTCATAGTTTTGATGCCTTCAGTGTGAATCTACAATTTTCATAGTCATGAAAATACAGAAAACTCTTTGAATGAGAAGGTTTGTCCAAACTTTTGGTCTGTACTGTATATATATCGTATTTTTCACTTTATAAGATGCACCCTTTGATAAGACGCACCCAAGATTTTAGAGTAGGAAAATAAGAAAAAAATATTTCTTATCAGACCTCATATCAGACCCCCCATAAATTTCAGGACATTACATCAGACCCCCATATCATCCCTCCATGTCAGACCCCATCAGCCCTCCATGTCAAACCCCCATATCAGCCCACTCTGCCCCATTAGACCTCAGATCAGCCCACTGTGCCCCCATCAGACCTCAGATCAGCCCACTGTGCCCTCATATCAGCCCACTGTGACCCTATCAGACCTCAGATCAGCCCATCAGCCCCCATATCATCCCACTCTGCCCCATCAGACCTCAGATCAGCCCACTGTGCCCCCATCAGACCTCAGATCAGCCCCTCAGCCCCCATATCATCCCACTGTGCCCCCATCAGACCTCAGATCAGCCCACTGTGCCCTCATATCAGCCCACTGTGCCCCCATCAGACCTAAGATCAGCCTATCAGCCCCCTCTGCCCCCATCAGACCTCAGATCAGCCCCCATATCAGCCCACTCTGCCCCATCAGACCTCAGATCAGCCCACTGTGCCCCCATCAGACCTCAGATCAGCCCCTCAGCCCCCATATCATCCCACTGTGCCCCCATCAGACCTCAGATCAGCCCACTGTGCCCTCATATCAGCCCACTGTGCCCCCATGAGACCTCAGATCAGCCCATCAGCCCCCTCTGCCCCCATCAGACCTCAGATCAGCCCCCATATCAGCCCACTCTAACCCCATCAGACCTCAGATCAGCCCACTGTGCCCCCATCAGACCTCAGATCAGCCCCTCAGCCCCATATCATCCCACTGTGCCCCCATCAGACCTCAGATCAGCCCACTGTGCCCTCATATCAGCCCACTGTGCCCCCATGAGACCTCAGATCAGCCCATCAGCCCCCTCTGCCCCCATCAGACCTCAGATCAGCCCCCATATCAGCCCACTCTAACCCCATCAGACCTCAGATCAGCCCATCACCCCCATATCAGCCCACTGTGCCCCCATCAGACCCCATATCAGCCCACTGTGCCGCCATCAGACCTCAGATCAGCCCCATAAAGATAAAATAAAAAACCTCTCTCACCTCTCCTGCGCCGCGGCTCCGCTGCACTGCGTGCAGCATCAGGTCAGAGTGCGCGCACTACGTCCTGACGCTGTATGCAGTCAGGACAGTGGAGCACCCCCAGAGAAGACAGAGGAGCGCAGGAAACAGAGCAGAGCCGCGGCGCAGGAGAGGTGAGTATGTTTCCCCGCTCCCGGCACCTAATACATACTAGTGAGCACTTCCATAATGGAAGCGCTCACTAGTATTCGCTTTATAAGACACACAGCAATTTTCCCCCTACTTTTGGGGGAAAAAGTGCGTCTTATAAAGTGAAAAATACGGTATAGAGAGAGGGAGAGAGGGAGAGAAATATCTCATTCTTTCTCTGTCTCTCTCTTTCTCTCTCTCTCTCTCTCTCTCTCTCTATATATATATATATATATATATATATATATATAAATATATAGAGAGGGTTCAGTCCCTGTCTCTTATTGACCTATTAGAAATAGGCTATTTGTAACAGGGCAATGAGGGGCAAAGACTGAATTCCCTGAATTTCAAGCAGGTGTCTGTGAGGGGCTAGAAGCATATGGAGGCTGGTAATATATATATATATATATATATATATATATATATATATAGTATATGACACACACCAGCACTCCTACTAACCCTGTCCCTGCTATTCATATATTACACACCCAGAAGACACAGCAGTCAGCCATGAACATTGTAGAGTTCCTACTGTCTGCTGTGTCTGTACTGGCTCAGTGTGGTCAGGATACCTGGAAGAGTTAAAGTGGTTCTGCAGTTGTTTAAAACTGATGATCTATCCCCTGGATAGATGATCAGCATCTGATCGGCGGGGGTCCGACACCCGGGACCCCTGCCGATCAGCTGTTTGAGAAGGCAGCGGCGCTGCAGGAGCGCCGCGGCCTTCTCTCTGTTTACCGCAGGCCCAGTGACGTCACGACTAGTATCACTGGCCTGGGCGGGGCTAAGCTCTGCTCACATGAATGGAGCTTAGCCCCGCCCAGGCCAGTGATAGTAGTCGTGATGTCACTGGGCCTAAGGAAAATACAGAGAAGGCCGCGGCGCTTCTGGAGCGCCGCTGCCTTCTCAAACAGCTGATCGGCAGGGGTCCCGGGTTTCGGACCCCCGCCGATCAGATGCTGATGATCTATCCAGAGGATAGATCATCAGTTTTAAACAACTGCAGAACCCCTTTAATTCCCTACCTCTGCAGGTCACTGGTGGAGGAGGTCAGAGCTGTAACATTCTACAGAACTTGCTGGGGCCCCTCTCTGTAATGGAGCTCTGCTGCTGGAATGATGCTAGATGCATCAGGCAGAAGCAGCAGAGTGAAGAGTGGAGTACTGATCAGGTAATGGCCCCGATATTTCAGCTGGTCAATAAGCAGAGCAGGGAACACTGCATCTCCCTGCTTATTGACCAGCTGGTTATTAACCGAGAAATTGGGCAGACTGTTGGCAGCTGCACAGGCAAGGAAGAAGATTGCTGTGCATTTATGTCGGAAAGGGGGCGGGGCCATTTGGCCTGGCCTTTCACACTCCCGGGCCCCATAGCAACTGCCTCCCCTGCCTATATGGGCAGTACGCTAGTGCATTAGGACAAAACTGATCAGTTTTGGACCGTTTATGAGAGCCTGTGACGGATCTCACAAACGGATCCTTTACAATGCAAGTGTGAAAGTAGCCTTATACAACTATTGTATTCTTGACATCCAGATCAGACTTTAAAGGCGTGGTAGACTTTGCACAATGATTTTGCAGCTTGAGTACCCACCATAATCTTTAATCATTTGCTACAAGGTATTAGATGAAATGACATACTATACAATAAGGTCTCATTTAGGCCTCTTTCACAGGAGCGTGACGGATTAGGACCGGATGCGTTCAGGGTGCATTCAGGAAAACTCGCACCATTTTACAAGCAAGTTCAGTCAGTTTTGTCTGTGATTGCGTTAAGTTGTTCATTTTTTTTCTGCGCGGGTGCGATGCGTTTTGATGCGTTTTTCACGCGCGTGATAAAAAACTGAAGGTTTACAAACAACATCTCTAAGCAACCATCAGTGAAAAACACATTGCATCCGCGCTTGCTTGCGGATGCAATGCATTTTTCGCGCAGACCCATTCACTTCTATGGGGCCAGGGCTGCGTGAAAAACGCAGAATATAGAACATGCTGCGATTTTCAGGCAACGCAGAAGTGATGCGTGAAAAAAAATGCTCATGTACACAGACCCATTGAAATGAATGGGTCAGGATTCAGTGCGGGTCTATGCGTTCATGTCACGCATCACGGAAAACTCGCTTGTGTGAAAGGGGCCTTAGGCTTTGCACCTGAATGCAGACAGGCCACATGTGGTTTACTAAAGCAGCAGCCAGATGTGCTATAGAAGCAAATGGGATTACTATGTGGGCCCGTAGCAGGACCTACTTCAAGCATCCTATGGCTTCTTTGCCCACAATTAGTCACTGAAATGAATCTGCATTCCATTTCCAAACAGTGTTCTGCAGTAACTAATTTGTATATGATAAAAGACATTGTGCTACTGCTGGGGTTCTCTTTTGAACCATCATGTTAATCAATACAGTTTGACATAAAGAGAGGAATAGCCACTAATGGGGGAAAGGATGAGGTAACAAAGGGTTCAGACAAGGCCAGTCACCACTAGGTTACACAGCAGGGTGCTGACACTTCTGTTTAAGTGCCACAGAATGGCAATTATTGATACAGTTTCACATGTGGTAATTAGCATATTCTTATATCAGAATACGACAATCATATCATTTTCATGATATGGAAGAAGTAAAGCCAGAAAAGATGAGAATGGTCATCATTAAAACCTGGCACTCCTAAGGCATACCTCCCAACCGTCCCGGATCCAGTGGGACAGTCCCGGATTTCAGTGGCTGTCCCGCTATCCCGGGCAGGGGAGGTATGTCCCGCTTTCAGCTGTCTCTGCTTCCATAGGACGCAGAGACAGCTGATTAAATGGTGAAGCAGGAGCTCTCCGCTCCTCACTTCATCTCAGTCTCCCTCCTCCACTTTCCACTAACCTTGTCTGGGGGAGGAGGGGGGGCTGTGGAGCTCTCAGGAGGACTTGTAAGTTCAACCTCCGTAATAGGTAGATTGTAGTGGCTAGAAGGAGGTCTGTGACGTCACTGGTCACATGCCCCTTCATGGTCACATGGCAAACCCCGACTGCAGGAGCTTATGGAAGGAGGTGGGGCTGTGTGTGCTGGCCAGCAGCCCAGTGAAGAAGGATGTGCTGCAGTCCTGGAGCTTCATGGGGAGCAGGTAAGGGCAGTATATGGAGCTCATATATGAGGGGGCAGGTGAGGGGCAGCATATGGACCCATATATGAGGGGACAGGTGAGGGGCAGCATATGGACCCATATATGAGGGGACAGGTGAGGGGCAGCATATGGAGCTCATATATGAGGGGACAGGTGAGGGGCAGCATATGGAGCTCATATATGAGGGGGCAGATGGAGCACTCAGGAGCAGTGGGGTTCAAGTGGAGTGGAATCTGATGCAATTACAGGTGTTTATAGTACAGATCTTGGTGTATTCTGGGGCCATATCGGGGTGGGGCTTTATGGGGCGTAAATCTGTGAGGGGGGCATGTGGTGTATACTGGGGGACAGAATAGGAGAGGACTCCAGCATAACGGAAACCGGACAGATCCGGTTTCGTTATTTTTGGGCGGAGTTAGAGGCGTGGCCTAGTACAAAAAAATTTGCCGCGGCGCGCTAGATAGTGTCCCTCTTTCCTCTTTTCCAAAGTTGGGAGATATGCCTAAGGGGTGCAGACTGAATGGTATTGGTTGGCAGTGGAATAAAAAAGGCTTTCTTCTTATTGGTAATGAATTACATATCTTAGGTTACAGCTGATGTAGGAAAAAGTAAATGAAACTGACACAGAATAAGTCTCCCTGCACTATCCCTCTCCAATATTCTATTAATCGTTTTTAGTAACACTGTCCCTAGCACATGAGCGCTTGCCACCTCTCTCCTTATGCTCAGCTCACAGGACAATGGCGGAGATTGTGCGGGGTGAGGGTTTTATAGGGCTATGACATCACAGGGGATGGTTATCTGTGTATTGGCTGGCTGCATGGCATTATGGGTGATCTTGCAGGCTTCTTACTTTCATTTTGTAACACGTGCAGCTACTGATTCATTACCACAAAGTGCGAGAAAGATCAGATTTGTTTCGAATTGACGTTTTCCTAAACTTTGGACTGAATTCCATTTCGAATGATTTGCTTCGCTCAACACTAATAGTAACATTCATACAAATGATGCATATCCTCCTGTGGTTTGTCATTCCAATCTCTTTAAACTTGGATCCATAGTTCAGCCAAGGAGGTTGTTGACTGCTGAGCATGAGAGGTCTGTCACCCTATCCAGTCCCAGGCATTATTGATTCTCACCATTCCATTCTCCCCCCTTTGGGCAGGAGTGGGCCTGTCCTGCTTCTTGCTGGAAGGGTGGGTAGAAGCTTCCAGTTAGTTCTAGGGCGAGTTCTAAGCTAGACAGGAGGTGTGTGAGCAGGAGCATGCTCAGGCATGCCTATGCCAGCCCGAGCAACCTAAGCTCTTCTGGCTATGAAGAAAGATGTCTGGAAGCCATAGGGGCCAGAGGAATAGTTCTTCGGCCACCACAAGAGAAATCAGCAAGAGGAAGAGTTATTTGGCTGAAGATAAGTTTTACTGAGTGTCAAGAGGGGAATAACAGTCAACAGCACCCCATCCAAGAATACCAGGACAGTCCTAGAACACAAAAGCCAGACGTAAGCAGAATTTAGTGCAGCATAACAAAATAAAGCAAAGTATTAAGTAGAGATGAGCGAATCTATTCGCTCCGGAAGATTCTTCTTAAATCTTTGTACGCTAACGCTACGTACGCATCATATAATTTGTACGCTAATGCTACGCATCTGATAATTTGTACGCTAATGCGTACATATTCAGTTAAGTAGCGTACTTTTACTGTATATTCGTTCTTTGTGCAGGCCTAGACATTAATACGCTAAAGCTTCATACGCACTTTGTACACTCAAGCATAAGTATTCGCACGAATGTTCGCAGAACACGACAGAATAACAAAAGATTTGTATGCAGCTGCGACCGAATAGCTTCGTATTAAGTATGAATCTTTTTAAAAATTCGTCAAACATAGCTCATCTCTAGTATTAAGCAAGCCTGTCAGTACAGCAGAGAAAGAGAGCAAGCAGTGTTGTTGAGAAAGCCTGCCAGTATATGCCAAAGCCTGCTGGGACCAAGACAAAGCTCGAAGATTGTTTTTGATGAACGTTTACTCAAGTAAAGCTGCTGTTCAACTAAATATAAGGTCTGAACTCAATCTTTCTTTTGTCCCTCAATTCAACTCCCCGTTTATTTTTGCTTCGGAGCCAAAGCCTGGGGTCCAGCAGTATCCAGGTGGGAGCACCGTGACACATACAGAGACATTTAGGCTGCACTACACCATTCAGCATTCCTAATACACCTGGGATGCGATAGGGGCCCTGGGGGATAGCACATTGCACCTAACACCATGACACCTGGTGTTTGACCTGCCTTCCTGTGATCTCTGATGTGGCCATCGATGACAAACAGTAGTGTTCAGTGATGAAAGCAGATTCTGCCTTGGTATTAATGATGGCTGCATCAGCGTTATTTTCTGAACCACTTATATTCTCAATATTTTAAAAGCTTTTTTAAACAATTGGCCTGTGTAAATGTTCCTCTGATGACCTGTCAAATGAGCAAAATTAATTTCCAAACGGTTTAGTAACTGCACTAAGGCCTGTTTGGGTTGTGTTGGCTGAAATATTCTGTGATGATATGTGTGTTTCGATCACTGGAAATGAGGACGATCTCAACATGTTCTGCTTGGGATAACAGCCTCCTTCACATTGCCTGTACAGAAGAAAAATCATATTTTTACAAATAAACATTAATAATTACATTAATATGGTACACACCATTGTTTTTCTGGTGAAATTTGGTTTGATGTGTCAAACACATACCTTCCCATTTGGAAAACTGAAGTTGAATCCAAGATGGCAGCATTCAAGAAAGCCACCATGTTAGTGACATGGCCTAATGCCCCTTTCACACGAGCGTCACAGATTCAGTCCGGATGCGTTCAGGGTGCGTTCCGGAAAACTCGCACCAATCCGCACACAATCGCAGTCAGTTTTGACTGCAATTGCGTACGTTTGTTCAGTTTTTTCCGCGCGGGTGTGATGCGTATGGATGCATTTCGCACGCGCGTGATAAAAAACTGAATGTTTACAAACAACATCTCTTAGCAACCATCAGTGAATCACGCATTGCATCCGCACTTGTGCGTGTGATGCAATGCGTGATTCACGCAGACCCATTCACTTCAATGGGGCCAGGGCTGCGTGAAAAACGCCGAATATAGAACATGCTGCGATTTTCAACGGGGAACTGATGCGTGAAAAAATTTGCCCATGTGAAAAGACCCATTGAAATGGATGGGTCAGGATTCAGTGCAGGTGCAATGCGTTCGCATCACGCATTGCACCCGCACAGAAATCTCACCCATGTGAAAGGGGCCTTAGGGGGCATTGCACCCGCACTGAATCCTGACTCATTCATTTCAATGGGTCTTTTCACATGTGCAAATTTTTTCACGCATCAGTTCCCCGTTGCGCGAAAATCGCAGCATGTTCTATATTCAGCGTTTTTCACGCAGCCCTGGCCCTATTGAAGTGAATGGGTCTGTGTGAATCACGCATTGCGTCCGCACGCAAGTACGGATGCAATGCGTGATTCACTGATGGTTGTTAACCCTTTCAGTACCGGGCCACTTTTCACCTCAAATCCCAGGCCGTTTTTTTGCAAATCTGACGTGTCACTTTATGTGGTAATAACTTTGGAACACTTTTACTTATCCAGGCCATTCTAAGATTGTTTTCTCATCACATATTGTGCTTCACGATAGTAGTAAATTTGTGGCAAAATATTTCATTTTCATTTATAAAAAAAATACCAAATTTAGCAAAAATTTGGAAAAATTAGCAAATTTCAAAATTTCAATTTCTCTACTTTCAAAATACATAGTAATACCTCCAAAAATAGTTATTATTTTACATCCCCCATATGTATACTTTATGTTGGCATCATTTTATAAATGTCATTTTACTTTTTTGGGACGTTAGAGGGCTTAGAAGTTTAGAAGCCATTTTTCAAATTTTCAACAAAATTTCCAAAACCATTTTTTAAGCACCAATTCAGATATAAAGTGATTTTGAGTGTCTTACGTAATGGAAACCACCCATAAATGACCCCATTTTAGAAACTACACCCCTCAAATTATAAAAAACTGCTGTTACAAACTTTGTTAACCCTTGAGGTGTTCCACAAGAATTAATGGAAAATGGAGGTGAAATTTCAAAATTTCACTTTTTTGGTAGATTATTCATGTTAATAATTTTTTTTCTTGCAAAACAGCAAGGGTTAACAGCAAACTAAACCTCAATATACATTACTCTGATTCTGCAGTTTACAGAAATACCCCATATGTGGTGGTAAACGTCTCTATGGGTTTGTGGCAGTGGTCAGAAGGAAAGGAGCGCCATACGGATTTTGGAGGCAGATTTTGCTAGAATGGTTTTTAGGCACCATTTTGTAATTGAGAGACCCTGACGTACCCCTACAGTGGAAACCCTCAAAAAGTGACCCCATTTTGGAAACTACACCCTTCAAAGAATATATTAAGGGGTGTACTGAGCACTTTGACCCCTAAGCGTTTTATGGAATTTGGAAACACTTGGCTGTGAAAATGAAAAGTTTAATTTCTTACAATAAAATGTTGCTTTAGCCCCAAATTTTTCATTTTCACAAGGGATAACAGGAGAAAAGCACCCCATAATTTGTTCCCCATTTTCTCCTGAATACGGCAACACCCCATATGTGGTGGTAAACTGCTGTGGGGGCACATGGCAGGACTCAGAACAGAAGGAGCGCCATATGGATTTTACAACACAGATTTTGATGGATTGGTTTGCGGGAGCCATTGATTTTTATTTTTTTGAGTTATTGTCTTATGTGGGGGCTCATTTTTTGTGGGACGAGATGACGGTTTGATTGGTACCATTTTGGGGTACGTGATCGTGTGGTATTACACTTTTTGTGAGGCAAGGTGAAAAAAAATGGCTGTTATGGCATAGTTTTTTTAAAAACATTTTTACAGCATTCGCCTGGGGGGCCATCTCATGTAATATTTTTATAGAGCAGGTTTTTACGGACACGGTGATACCCAATATGTCTAACTTTTTTATTTTTGGAAAGTTTTACACATTAGATTTATTTTTGAACAGAATAAAATCTTTTTTTTGTGTTGCCATTTTCAGAGAGCCATATTTTTTTTATTTTTCGGGCGATTGTCTCAGGTAGGGTATCATTTTTGAGGGACAAGATGACGGTTTGATTGGTACCATTTTGGGATAAATACGCCTTTTTGATCGCCTGTTATTACACTTTTTGTGAGGCAAGAGGGAAAAAAAATGGTTGTTTTGGCATAGTTTTTATTTTTTACAGCATTCGCCTGGGGGGGCATCTCATGTAATATTTTTATAGAGCAGGTTGTTACGGACGCGGCGGTACCCAATATGTGTAACTTTTTTATTTTGTTTTTTGTGTTGCCATTTTCAGAGAGCCATATTTTTTTTATTTTTCGGGCGATTGTCTCAGGTAGGGTATCATTTTTGCGGGACAAGATGACGGTTTGATTGGTACCATTTTGGGATAAATACGCCTTTTTGATCGCCTGCTATTACACTTTTTGTAAGAGAAAGTGACCAAAAAATGTCTGTTTTGGCACTTTTTTTTTTTACTGTGTTCACCTGGCGGGTGGATGACGTGATATTTTTATAGAGCCGGTCGATACGGACGCGGCAATACCTAATATGTTTATATTTCTTTTTTTACCTTTTTTTACAATTTTTTTAAACTTTTTTTTTTGGAAAATAGCTTTTTTTTTAGGAAACTTTATTTTTTAACTTTTTTTTCCACTTCATTTAACTTTTGGGGGTCTGATCTCCTTTACAATGCAGTACAATACTTCTGTATTGTAATGCATTGGCTGTAAGTGTATTACTCAATGTAATACACTTACAGCCTGCTTCCTGTGCGATCCAGGGGGCTGGATCACACAGGCATGCAGGGATAGCAGCCCCGTTGCCTAAGGAAGGCATCGGGCTGCTATCCGAGCCATCCGGGACCCGATGGCCCCCCCGCTCGCCATCCTGAACTCCCTTAACTCCCGCACACCACATGTGCCGCGGTCAGCGCTGACCGCGGCACATGAAGGGTTAATGCGCCGGCATCAGTGTTTTCACCGATGCTGGTGCATTCAGCAGGGGTCCGGCACCTGGGCACAGCCGGACCCCCGCCGCTGATCAGGTACATGTACGGCGCTGGGAGTCTAAGGGTTAAGAGATGTTATTTGTAAACATTCAGTAAACATTTATCACGCGCGTGCGAAATGCATCCATACGCATCGCACCCGCGCGGAAAAAACTGAACAAACGTACGCGATCGCAGTCAAAACTGACTGCGATTGCGTGCGAGTTTTCCGGAACGCACCCTGAATGCATCCGGACTGAATCCGTATCGTTCGTGTGAATGAAAGGGGCCTAACAGGCTTCCTCTTTCCCCCACAGCTTGTGTCTAAAATTGGATCACCGTTTTCCAAACCATCTTCATTTTGTATGGAAATGTCCTTACTTCTGAGACATAATGTACAGTCCCAAAGAAGAAATATACATGTAAAATGCCCTTTGCAAAAAGAGACTGGTCTTTGTGTAATATTGGAAAATATAGATAGCAGAATTATCAGCAACACAAAAGAAATCAATGTGCAAAAAGCTTTATTCACTCATGTCAACACGAAGTTTCTCAAGCAAAATAATACTGACTTATGTTTAAATACATACAACGTTTGATGACATCATACCAGCTCATTAATTATTTAAAACCATACAACATATTTCAATAATATAAATAGCAGTTAAAACCAGTGAACATACATTCCTATATTAATTACCAAGCAGTGTTAATTGAATTGATTAGGATGCAACTTTCTATTGGGAGAGTATAATATACAATGCCACTCATCAATAGCACATTTCTTATTTATGAATTCCCTTGATGTTCATACATTAACCCTTTTCCTGCCAAGAACATATATAATAAGTCTGCAGAGTGGCAATCTCTTCTTTAAAACAAGACTGATATTGAGGTCAGTTAAAGCTCTTAAAAAAGGGTCTCAGTTAAAGATGAATATACCTGCAGCTTTCTTTCCTGACCCTATTTTTAAGTGCTGTAACTGGCCTCAGTTTATCACAGCTAAAGCCTTGATCTTGGTCTTGTTTTAATCCTGAGATATACCAGCTGAAAGATGCCCTCTCCACTTTAGCCGGCTGAGATGTCAGCTAGCCTGGAGGAGAAGAATGGAGGCCAGTAGGGTGCACAGAGGACAGGCTGCACAGAGGAGACAGCTTCTCGCCCTGTGTAACTGTACATATCCCCAGGGAGAAGATAACATGGACATGTTATGAACTCCCTCTCCTATCAGAAAGCATACTTACTTTTTGATTGTTACATATGGGGGATCTAAGATGAGCGCTGGCTCATCTAGTCACCACACTGTACCTAATTAGATAATTTATTGATGCCATGACCCATACATTTACCAGGGTTCGGATCACGGCACCAAATATTTTGTTACATTATGGAAGTGGTTATCAGCATGCAGGAGGCGGGGGGAGCTGTGAGGGAAGCGCTGCGCTGGCTCTACTCACCATCCCTGGTCTTCTTCCAGGCTCTACTCTGCACTCTGTCCTGACTGTGTACAGTGTCAGGACGTAGTGCACATAGACACGCACTATGACCTGACACTGCAACGTCAGCGCTGGAAGAAGACCATAGAGGGTCTCTATAACTACATAACACAGACTTCTCCATAACTTCGGTGCATCCAGTGCCAGTTCTAAATGTAAGACAGCTTAGAACAGGCATATAAAATGATGAATTAGACAGCACTCGAGCATGTCCCCTTCCCCGCCCATGCCACGTCCACAAATGTAGACGTGGCGTGAGCAGGGTGAAGTCGCAGATAGCGGGGCAAATAACCACCACCTGCACCTGAAATATGCCTAATTTAGGCGTATTTCAGATTAGTACATGACCCCCTATGTTTTATTTGCATTTGCTGCAAAGTTGTATGAAGGTTGTGTGCATTAATTATTAGGTTACATTTTCATATATAGTATATTTTGTGCTCTAAGAAATACACATATGTGGATGAGTACCATATACACATGTGGACAAAATTGTTAAAGGGGTTGGCCACTTTGTTAGCACTTATTAAAACTCTAAAGAAAGCAGGGAGACATTATACTTAGTAATATATCTTCTTCAGCAGATCTGCCTGGTTTCCTTGCTATTGGAAGCCACGCCCCCTCAGTCCTGCTCTCACAAGTGCTCTAAAGGCACCCTGCTTGCTTCAGATGTGCTTTCCTTCTGCTGTGACTGTACTCCTGACTATACATGGCTGGAAGGGGCTTAGCAGGGACACTTGTTAACAGCTGAAATAAAGAAACTTTGCAGGAGGAAGGGAGACTGTATTGGAGCTTACTGACTGCAGTGATGTAACAGAGCCAGGAAGTTGCTGTGGACAACAAAGTGTGAGCAATCTAAGTGTCTGTCCTGTCTATGGCCACTCTGCAATGTGATCTTATCACAGACATGTTTATTCCAGCCAGACCAACAGGTCAGGAGCTTTAACCCCTTCTGAGCTGTCAGTATGGCTGAGGTCAGTGATATCAGCAGCAGTCACTGATGTCATCTGTAAATATGTGCCCTCTCCTTCCTGCACACTGTATATAGTGATATATGACGCCCCCCCATACAGTGATATGTGACCCCCACCACTGTATACTGTATATAGTGATATCTGACCCCCTGTATACAGTAATAGTTGACCCACCACCACCATCCACTGTATATACTGATGTGTGACCCCCCCAACACTGCATATAGAGATCTGTGAACCCCTGTACACTGTATACAGTGATGTGTGACGCCCACCACTGCATACAGAGATCCATGAACCCTGTACAGTGACCCCCTTTATACTGTATATATACCTGTACATTATATATAGCGATTATAGTGACGTGTGACCCCCCTGTACATTATACATAGTGATGTGTGACCCCCCCTGTACGTTATGTACAGTGATGTGTGACCCCCTGTACATTACATATATATATACATACTAGCTGAAGGACCCGGATTCGCCCGGGTATATTTAATTTATTTCATTTACTGTTTGTGTGTGTGTGTCGTTAAAAGATATCGAGAGTGACCTCTACAGTGCCCGCCCCTTTAACAGTGACCTCTACAGCAGCCCGCCCCTTTAACAGTGACTTCTACAGTGGCCCGCCCCTTTAACAGTGACCTCTACAGCGGCCCACCCCTTTAACAGTGACCTCTACAGCGGCCCACCCCTTTAACAGTGACCTCTACAGCAGTCCACCCCTTTAACAGTGACCTCTACAGCAGTCCACCCCTTTAACAGTGACCTCTATAGCTGCCCGTCCCTTTAACAATGACCTCTACAGCAACCCACCCTTTTAACAGTGACCTCTACAGCAGCCCATCCCTTTAACAGTGAACTTTACAGCAGGCCGCCCCTTTAACAGTGACCTCTACAGCAGTCCACCCCTTTAACAGTGACCTCTACAGCTGCCCGCCCCTTTAACAGTGACTTCTACAGCAGCCCACCCCTTTAACAGTGACCTCTACCGCTGCCTGCCCCTTTAACAGTGACCTCTACAGCAGCCCGCCCCTTTAACAGTGACTTCTACAGCAGCCCGCCCCTTTAACAGTGACCTCTACAGCAGCCCGTCCCTTTAACAGTGAACTTTACAGCAGGCCACCCCTTTAACAGTGACCTCTACAGCAGTCCACCCCTTTAACAGTGACCTCTACAGCTGCCCGCCCCTTTAACAGTGACCTCTACAGCAGCCCGCCCCTTTAACAGTGACCTCTACAGCGGCCCGCCCCTTTAACAGTGACCTCTACAGCAAACCACCCCTTTAACAGTGACCTCTACAGCAGCCCGCCCCTTTAACAGTGACCTCTACAGCAGCCCGCCCCTTTAACAGTAACCTCTACCGCTGCCCGCCCCTTTAACAGTGACCTCTACAGCAGCCCGCCCCTTTAACAGTGACTTCTACAGCAGCCCGCCCCTTTAACAGTGACCTCTACAGCAGCCCGCCCCTTTGACTGTGACCTCCACAGCAGCTAGAGTGGCCACTGTCTTCACCCCAGAAAGCCAGACCTCCCCGGCCATTCCCCCAAACGTGAAACAGCGCCCCCAGTTCCCATGAAGACACACCACTAAACATGAGGCCACACCCCCCTGGCTCCATGAAGACACGGAAGCTGTCTGAGTGTGAGCTACTGAAAGGGTGGACATCTCTGTGTCTGTCCAGGCACTGCATCGGACGGAGAACAGGTAGCCAGAAAACTGGAGTGTCCAGCCTAAAGCCGGACATCTGGCCACCCTAACATCAGCCTGCCCCTAGGGTGGCCAGAGGTCTTGTTTTAGGCTGGACAGTCTGGCTTTCAGACTCCCTGACCCCTGTCATGCGCAGGGCCTGGATGGACACAGGGATGTCCTTTTGAACAGCTCACTCTCAGCAGCAGCACTGTGCAGTCTGAGCAATGAGCTGCAGGGAGAAAGTCACCCTCGCCCCACCCCTGCAGCTGACAGAAGGTGATTTTTACCTATATTTTTAATCCCGGTCAAATGCGGCATGGAAGGGGCGTGACCTGACTGAGCCAGGGGCGTGACTTAGTGGGATCTGGGCGTGGTGCTTTTAAGTCCTTCTTTTGACGGTGGCCTGAATTACAGGTTGATGCCATAGGAGGAAGGTGAGTAGCAGTGGAAGAATACATCTTTTATTACTACTGAATGGTAAATATGTGAAATTTACATTATATGAGGTAATGATTGATGATGAGTTAGTCTAAAACATAAGTTATAGTTATGGTAATCGGAATAACCCTTTACCATTGTCATCCACAGTGCTCTGCCTCTTTAATGCAGACCTATAACAGTGAACTGGCTAGGTTGTCATAGAAACCTGGTGTGTGGAAACTGCCTGTGAGCTTCTATTGGCTGATAAGGGTCATGTGACCAGGCTACTATTGGCTAATGCATTTTTTGGGAATATCTCAGGAACGGTACGTCCTGGAGAGCTGAAAACTGTTCTAAAACCTTCCCGGTCACCTGGTGTACATGTGTGCCAAATTTTGTGATTGTAGCTGCAGCGGTGCGGATTCCTTTAGCGGACATACACACACACACACACACACACATACACTCAGCTTTATATATTAGATATATATATATATATACTAGCTGAAGGACCCGGCTTCGCCCGGGTATATTTAATTTATTTCTTTTACTGTTTGTGTGTGTGTGTCGTTAAAAGATATCGACAGTGCCCTCTACAGTGCCTGCCCCTTTAACAGTGACCTCTACAGCGGCCCGCCCCTTTAACAGTGACCTCTACAGCGGCCAGCCCCTTTAACAGTGACCTCCACAGCGAACCACCCTTTAACAGAGACCTCTACAGCGGCCCGCCCCTTTAACAGTGACCTCTACAGCGGCCCGCCCCTTTAACAGTGACCTCTACAGCAGCCCGCCCCTTTAACAGTGAACTTTACAGCAGGCCGCCCCTTTAACAGTGACCTCTACAGCAGTCCACCCCTTTACAGTGACCTCTACAGCTGCCCGCCCCTTTAACAGTGACCTCTACAGCAGCCCGCCCTTTAACAGTGACCTCTACAGCGGCCCGCCCCTTTAACAGTGACCTCTACAGCAACCCACCCCTTTAACAGTGACCTCTACAGCAGCCCGCCCCTTTAACAGTGACCTCTACAGCAGCCCGCCCCTCTACAGCTGCCCGCCCCTTTAACAGTGACCTCTACAGCAGCCCGCCCCTTTAACAGTGACCTCTACCGCTGCCTGCCCCTTTAACAGTGACCTCTACAGCAGCCCGCCCCTTTAACAGTGACTTCTACAGCAGCCCGCCCCTTTAACAGTGACCTCTACAGCAACCCACCCCTTTAACAGTGACCTCTACAGCAGCCGTCCCTTTAACAGTGAACTTTACAGCAGGCCACCCCTTTAACAGTGACCTTTACAGCAGTCCACCCCTTTAACAGTGACCTCTACAGCTGCCCGCCCCTTTAACAGTGACCTCTACAGCAGCCCGCCCCTTTAACAGTGACCTCTACAGCGGCCCGCCCCTTTAACAGTGACCTCTACAGCAACCCACCCCTTTAACAGTGACCTCTACAGCAGCCCGCCCCCTTTAACAGTGACCTCTACAGCTGCCCGCCCCTTTAACAGTGACCTCTACAGCAGCCCGCCCCTTTAACAGTGACCTCTACCGCTGCCCGCTCCTTTAACAGTGACCTCTACAGCAGCCCGCCCCTTTAACAGTGACTTCTACAGCAGCCCGCCCCTTTAACAGTGACCTCTACAGCAGCCCGCCCCTTTGACTGTGACCTCCACAGCAGCTAGAGTGGCCACTGTCTTCACCCCAGAAAGCCAGACCTCACCGGCCATTCCCCCAAACGTGAAACAGCGCCCCCAGTTCCCATGAAGACACACCACTAAACATGAGGCCACACCCCCCTGGCTCCATGAAGACACGGAAGCTGTCTGAGTGTGAGCTACTGAAAGGGTGGACATCTCTGTGTCTGTCCAGGCACTGCATCGGACGGAGAACAGGTAGCCAGAAAACTGGAGTGTCCAGCCTAAAGCCGGACATCTGGCCACCCTAACATCAGCCTGCCCCTAGGGTGGCCAGAGGTCTTGTTTTAGGCTGGACAGTCTGGCTTTCAGACTCCCTGTCCTCTGTCATGCGTAGGGCCTGGATGGACACAGGGATGTCCTTTTGAACAGCTCACTCTCAGCAGCAGCACTGTACAGTCTGAGCAATGAGCTGCAGGGAGAAAGTCACCCTCCCCCCACCCCTGCAGCTGACAGAAGGTGATTTTTACCTATATTTGTAATCCCGGTCAAATGTGGCATGGAAGGGGCGTGACCTGACTGAGCCAGGGGCGTGACTTAGTGGGATCTGTACGTGGTGCTTTTAAGTCCTTCTTTTGACGGTGGCCTGAATTACAGGTTGATGCCATAGGAGGAAGGTGGGTAGCAGTAGAAGAATACATCTTTTATTACTACTGAATGGTAAATATGTGAAATTTACATTATATGAGGTAATGATTGATGATGAGTTAGTCTAAAACATAAGTTATAGTTATGGTAATCGGAATAACCCTTTACCATTGTCATCCACAGTGCTCTGCCTCTTTAATGCAGACCTATAACAGTGAACTGGCTAGGTTGTCATAGAAACCTGGTGTGTGGAAACTGCCTGTGAGCTTCTATTGGCTGATAAGGGTCATGTGACCAGGCTACTATTGGCTAATGCATTTTTTGGGAATATCTCAGGAACGGTACGTCCTGGAGAGCTGAAAACTGTTCTAAAACCTTCCCGGTCATCTGGTGTACATGTGTGCCATATTTTGTGATTGTAGCTGCAGCGGTGCGGATTCCTTTAGCGGACATACACACACACACACACACATACACTCAGCTTTATATATTAGATATATATATCATACCTCCCAACTTTTTAAAATTGCAAAGAGGGACAATGTGTGCGGTGCACATCATGGCAGTTTTTTTTTCATACTAGGCCACATCTCTAAGTCGACCCAAAGCATAAGTACTGGAGCCCCTGAGGCAATTTTTTTGTTGCGTTTCTATGTCCATATAAACATTACCACATAAATCATCAGATTATAGATATGTTAAGGTACAAATTGCACCAAATAATGAAGTTCTAGTCTAATATACAGGTAGAAACCATACAGACACTTTAGTAAGGAGCAAATTTAGTAAATGTATTAATGCACATGTATGCATTAATTCTCCAGGTCAAAAAGAGGGACATTTAAAGGGAACCTGTCATCTCTGAAACACCCCCTGAACTAGAGTAAGCGGTGTATAGTGTAAGTGATGCTGAATCCGAATATGTAAGTTTTATCTTCATACTCACTTCCATTCTGACGCTGTGCTCCCACAAACCTGCAGTAAAATGCACTCACTGGACTCTTCTTTGAGTCCTCTCCATTATGTGAGTGAGCACTGGAGTCCACTGAGTGCATTTTACTGCTGGTTTGTGGGAGCACAGCGTCAGAATGGAAGTGAGTATGAAGATAAAACGTACATATTCGGATTCAGCATCACTTACACTGTACATCTCTTACTCTAGTTCAGGGGGTGTTTCGGAGATGACAGGTTCCCTTTAAGGATCAAAGAGGGACAGAGGGACATGGGTCAAAAAGAGGGACTGTCCCTCCAAAATAGGGACACTTGGGAGGTATGATATATATATATATACTAGCAGAAAGACCCAGAGAGAAAGTCATCCTCCCTCCCATCCCTGCAGCTGACAGACGTTGATTTTTACCTTCAATTGTTCAATCTCCATTGGCTGCGGAGTGGGAGGGGTCATGACCTGACTGAGTCGGGGGCGTGACGTTGCAAGACCTGGGCCGGGGTTTTAAGTCCTTCTTTTGATGGTGGCCAGAATTACAGGTCGATGCCATGGTAATTTATGAGGACATGCCATGGGTAACAGTGGAAGAAACCATTGCTTTGCATGGGTATATTTCATCTATTTCATTTAATGTTTCTGTATGTTGTTGCAGAAAGAAATCCAACTTCCCTCCCACCCCTGCAGCTGACAGAAGTTGATTTTTACCTTCATTTTTTCAATCCCCGTTGGCTGCGGAGTGGGAGGGGGCGTGGCCTGACAGAGTCGGAGCGTGGTTTCGCGAGATCTGGGGCGGGGGTCAGAGTGGCATGAATTATAGGTCGATGACATGGTAATTTATGGGGACCCACAATGGGTAGCAGTGGAAAAAAACATCTTTTATTAGTACTGAATGGTCGTAGTCTAAAATTAGTCAATTTCATCTACGATTTTTGTGTGTCGTTGCAGAGAGAAATTCACCCTCCGGGGGCGTGGATTAGCAAGACGCTTCGCATGGGTGTATTTAATCTATTTTATTTAATGTTTGTGTGTGTTGTTGCAGAACGAAAGTCAACCTCCCACCCATCCCTGCAGCTGACAGAAGTTGATTTTTACCTTTATTTTTTCAATCTCTGTTGGCTGTGGAGTGAAAGGGGGTGTGGCCTGACAGAGTCGGGGGTGTGGCTTAGTGAGACCTGAGGCGGGGGTTTTAAGTACTTCTTTTAGGGTGGCCTGAATTAAAGGTCAATACCATGCTTATTTATGAGCCCACGCAATAGACAGCAGTGGAGGAAAACATCTTTTATTACTACTGAACTGTAGTAATAGAAAAAAACATAAGTTATATTTATGGTAACCGGAATACCTTTAACAGTGTCAGTGAATAGAAATGGATGAGATCCTCAGCTGCTGATAATTACCAGGTTGTTATGGAAACTCCCTCCCTGTGTGTGCCTTTGCAGAGAATGGCAGTTGGAGTTTAAAACCAAAGTTCCCAGTTGTAATGTTGGCTAATGGAGATCATATTTTGGGAATATCGCAGGAACGGTATGTCCTAGAGAGATGAGACCTGGTCTAAAACCTTCCCGGACACCTGATGTACCTGTGTGCCGAATTTGGTGAAAATCGGTCCAGTAGTTTGGTCGCGCATAGAGAACAGACAGACAGACAGAAATTCATTTTTATATTATTAAGAGATATATATATACATATACTAGCAGAAGGACCCGGCTTCGCCTGGGTATATTTCATCTATTTCATTTAATGTTTCTGTGTGTCGTTGCAGAATGGCTGCAGAGTGGGAGGGGGCGTGGTCTGACAGAGTTGGGGGCGTGACTTAGCAAGACGATTCGAACAGTTGTAGTCTATAATTAGTCTATTTTATCTAAAATGTTTGTGTGTTGTTGCAGAGAGAAATTCACCCTCCCACCCCTGCAGCAAACAGAAGTTTATTTTTACCTTTATTTTTTCAATCCCTGTTGGCTGCGGAGTGGGAGGGGGCGTGACCTGACAGAGTCGGGGGCGTGGATTAGCAAGACGCTTCACATGGGTGTATTTAATCTATTTCATTTAATGTTTCTGTGTGTCGTTGCAGAAAGAAAGTCAACCTCCCACCCATCCCTGCAGCTGACAGAAGTTGATTTTTACCTTCATTTTTTCAATCCCCGTTGGCTGCGGAGTGGGAGGGGGCGTGGCCTGACAGAGTCGGAGCGTGGTTTCGCGAGATCTGGGGCGGGGGTCAGAGTGGCATGAATTACAGGTCGATGACATGGTAATTTATGGGGACCCACAATGGGTAGCAGTGGAAAAAAAACATCTTTTATTAGTACTGAATGGTCATAGTCTAAAATTAGTCAATTTCATCTACGATTTTTGTGTGTCGTTGCAGAGAGAAATTCACCCTCCCACCCCTGCAGCTGATTTTTTTCAATCCCCGTTGCCTGCGGAGTGGGAGGGGGCGTGGCCTGGCAGAGTTGGGGGTGTGGATTATCAAGATGCTTCGAACGGTTGTAGTCTGAAATTAGTCTATTTCATCTAAAATTTTGTGTGTCATTGCAGAGAGAAATTCACCCTCCCACCCCTGCAGCTGACAGAAGTTTATTTTTCCCTTCATTCTTTCAATCCCTGTTGGCTGCGGAGTGGGAGGGGGCATGACCTAACAGAGTAGGGGGTGTGGCTTAGCAAAGCGCTTCGTATAGGTGATTTAATCTATTTCATTTAATGTTTCTGTGTGTCGTTGCAGAATGGCTGCAGAGTGGGAGGGGGCGTGGTCTGACAGAGTTGGGGGCGTGACTTAGCAAGACGATTCGAACAGTTGTAGTCTATAATTAGTCTATTTTATCTAAAATGTTTGTGTGTTGTTGCAGAGAGAAATTCACCCTCCCACCCCTGCAGCAAACAGAAGTTTATTTTTACCTTTATTTTTTCAATCCCTGTTGGCTGCGGAGTGGGAGGGGGCGTGACCTGACAGAGTCGGGGGCGTGGATTAGCAAGACGCTTCACATGGGTGTATTTAATCTATTTCATTTAATGTTTCTGTGTGTCGTTGCAGAAAGAAAGTCAACCTCCCACCCATCCCTGCAGCTGACAGAAGTTGATTTTTACCTTTATTTTTTCAATCCCTGTTGGCTGCGGAGTGGCAGGGGGCGTGGCCTTACAGAGTCGGGGCGTGGCTTAGCAAAGCGCTTCGCATAGGTGCATTTAATCTATTTCATTTAATGTTTCTGTGTGTCGTTGCAGAATGGCTGCGGAGTGAGAGGGGGCGTGGCCTGACAGAGACGGGGCCTGGCTTAGCAAGAGGCTTCGAACGGTTGTAGTCTATAATCAGTCTATTTCATCTAAAATTTTTGTGTGTCGTTGCAGAGAGAAATTCACCCTCCCACCCCTGCAGCAAACAGAAGTTTATTTTTACCTTCATTTTTTAAATTCCCATTGGCTGCGGAGTGGGAGGGGGCGTGACCTGACAGAGTCGGGGGCGTGGATTAGCAAGACGCTTCGCATGGGTGGATTTAATCTATTTTATTTAATGTTTGTGTGTGTTGTTGCAGAAAGAAAGTCAACCTTCCCACCCATCCCTGCAGCTGACAGAAGTTGATTTTTACCTTTATTTTTTCAATCTCTGTTGGCTGCGGAGTGAAAGGGGTGTGTGGCCTGACAGAGTTGGGGGTGTGGCTTAGTGAGACCTGGGGCGGGGTTTTAAGTACTTCTTTTAGGGTGGCCTGAATTAAAGGTCAATACCATGCTTATTTATGAGCCCACGCAATAGGCAGCAGTGGAGGAAAACATCTTTTATTACTACTGAACTGTAGTAATAGAAAAAAACATAAGTTATATTTATGGTAACCGGAATACCTTTAACAGTGTCAGTAAATAGAAATGGATGAGATCCTCAGCTGCTGATTAATTACCTGGTTGTTATGGAAACCTGCCCTCCCTGTGTGGCTTTGCAGAGAATGGCAGTTGGAGTTTAAAAACCAAAGCTCCCAGTTGTAATGTTGGCTAATGGAGATCATATTTTGGGAATATCTCGGGAACGTACGTTCCTAGAGAGATGAGACCTGGTTTTAAACCTTCCCGGACACCTGATGTACCTGTGTGCCGAATTTGGTGAAAATCGGTCCAGTAGTTTGGTCGCGCATAGAGAACAGACAGACAGACAGAC
>ONZH01025511.1:0-15552 GCA_900303285.1 Rhinella marina | reverse complement strand
GGCCTCCACAAAATGTTTAAGAGTGTCACCTCTTGGGCCCACAAATTTAAACGGTCTCACCTCTTGGGCCTCCACAAATTTTTAAAGGTCTCACCTCTTGGGCCTCACAAATGTTTCAGGTCTCACCTCTTGGGCTCCAACAAAATGTTAACAGGTCTCACCTCTTGGGCCTCCACAAAATGTTTACAGGTCTACCTTTGGCCTCCACAAAATGTTAACAGGTCTCACCTCTTGGGCCTCCACAAAATGTTTAACAGGTCTCACCTCTTGGGCCTCCACAAAATGTTTAACAGGTCTCACCTCTTGGGCCTCCACATAATTTTTAACACGTCTCACCTCTTGGGCCTCCACATAATTTTTAACACGTCTCACCTCTTGGGCCTCCACATAATTTTTAATACGTCTCACCTCTTGGGCCTCCACATAATTTTAAGAGGTCTCACCTCTTGGGCCTACACAAAATGTTTAAGAGGTGTCACCTCTTGGGCCTCCACATAATTTTTAAGAGGTCTCACCTCTTGGGCCTCCACAAAATGTTTAAGAGGTCTCACCTCTTGGGCCTCCACATAATTTTTAACAGGTCTCACCTCTTGGGCCTCCACATAATTTTTAAGAGGTGTCACCTCTTGGGCCTCCACAAAATTTTTAAGAGGTCTCACCTCTTGGGCCTCCACATAATTTTTAAGAGGTCTCACCTCTTGGGCCTCCACAAAATGTTTAAGAGGTTTTCACCTCTTTAGCCTCCACACAATTTTTAAGACGTCTCACCGCTTGGGCCTCCACAAAATTTTCCATGAGCCTCTGGCCAGCCCACGGCCTCTTCCTGCCTTTTGCGGTCCTACGCATCCCTCAACATCCCCACTGCTTTACCTGCTAGACATGACACTGGGCCAGGTCGGGTCACTGACATCTCAAGCGCCAACAATTTGGGCATTTTAAGGCTTCTGCATGTGTTTGAGTTGTTTTTACATTTTAAAGAAGACATGTCTGACCACATCTCACACACACAACAATGACAATTAGGGTGGGGTCTATTTGATTTCCCCTTGCCTATGCCATCTGTGGTTGTCATAGGCAACGTGATTTTAAGGGGTGCAGAATTTTATCTTCTTTTTTGTCTAGTTTTGGCTTGGGGTCCATGGCAATGTTGAGGAAAGACGGTTTCCTTGTATGGTCTCACTTTACAGAGAGGTTAGATTGTCTTTGGAGTGTATTGTTGAGAGGCTGTGATAGTGGCGTAATAGTGCGACTTGGGCGCGTTATATGCACCCACACATGCTTCCCCTGCTGTCCCAGTTGCATTCCAGCAGTGTTGGCATCCTTTTCTGAGGTTTCAGGGTGGACTTGGTGACCTCCAAGTGGTCGAATTGAGATTTCCAAGTGGCGAGCATTTTTTCCCCATAGACTTTAATGGGATTCGATATTCGGTCGAATAGTCGAATTTCGCGGTCTATTCGAATCGAATTTCGAACTTTCGAATATTTCACTACTCGCTCATCTCTAGTCATAAGTCATTGGCTGAACAGAGAACATGGGTAGGATGGTAGACAGATATTACAGACATTACAAGGTCACAAATGAATGCACACAGACTAGATCTGTCCTGTTGTTCCACAAGAACAGTAGAGAAGTATAGCTTGTGTAACAGAACCTTAAAGAGGACCTTTCACCACTCCTGACATGCCTGTTTTAATATCTTCATGCATTCCCCATGTGATAATAATTTTGGAACATCTATTCTTATGTCTGTATGTTGTGCCATCCCTTTATTATTTGCACTAGAAGTTATGAATGAATTGCTATTTGTCTTCAGTAAGGGAACAGAGGGGAGGTAACAAGTTTGGGGTGTGTACCTGCACAGTCTGAACATGACAGCACTGATTGGATAGAGTCAGACTGTGCAGGTACACGCCCCAACTGGTTACCACCCCTCTGTTCCTTTACTAAAGGCAAATAGCAATTCATTTATAACTTCTAGTGCAAATAATAAAGAAATGGCACAACATACAGACATAAGAATAGATGTTCCAGAATTGTTATTACATGGGGAATGCATGGAGCTATTAAAATAGACATGTCAGGAGTGGTGAAAGGTCCTCTTTAACAGAAATTATTCTCTCTGTATAATATAGTATTTGTCTCCTTGATGATACCTCACATTGTTTGATTAATTTCTTGCATCTTTAAGTCTACTATTCTGTGTTAAGATGTTGGTCCACTTTTTAAAGTTGATAAATCTGGCTTAAAGCAACCCACTGGCTTAAAATTAACTTGGGAAAGAACAGAACACTTACATGGTGACCTCTTTTTCATCTCTTTAGCTGCAGATCTGTTAATTCCCGAACTCCTCTTCTGCCATCCAAGATCGTCACACCACATCTCAGAGTTCTTGATGCATAATGTGCTTTTGGTAGCCCAAGAGACCCTGTTGCCCAAGAATTGGAAAGCCCTGCTCATTCGAATAGAAGTCCTATGAGAATGAGCATGGAGGTACAAAAGAGTAGTTGGCAAACAAGGTCAAAAACAGGAGAGGCAGGTATAATCAAATCAGTAGACAAAATGTTAATATAGAAACAAGCCAAAGTCAGTTCACTAGGAGCAGTAATGTAGGAGTTGAGAGTAGCAAAATGCACACAAGCCAGGACACTTACAAAATCATAGGCAATAACTCACCAGCCTTCTGACTGAACACCTAGATGTTTTCAATTTATTCAAAGAAAATTGTGGTTGCCTGTCTATATTTACTATTCTGAAAACATAGTTTTGGGTAAGGCTTTTGTTGATTGTGAGGCGGTGGCTAATTTTCTGGATTTGTAGGTTGCTAAGAAATGATCTATCTCATTAATGCAACACTCCAGTTAATGTTACTACAGTGGATAGTACTCTTGTTGCAGGGTCCTGTTCAACTTTATACCTCAGCCGTAACCTTAGTTGTTGACATTGCATTCCTGCATTCAGAGCTTATTTCCTTTTTGCCCACTGACCTGATTTTGGGACAAGGTCCTGACTTTTCCTGTTCCCAAGCATTAATACTTAAAGGGGTATTCTCATCTTAGACAATGGGGGCATATCGCTAGGATATGCCCCCATTGTCTTATAGGTGCGGGTCCCACCACTGGGATCCGTACCTATATCCAGAACAGAGCAGGGAGCGCTGCGCCTGGAGGACCCTGGGTTTCCGGGGGTCCGGCCACCACCAGGCGCAGCTCCCCGCTGCGCTCATAGAAATGAACGGGAGCGCAGCGCGCAAGCGCGGCCACCGCTCCGATTCATTTCTATGGAGCCGACGGAAGTAGCCAAGCCAATAGCCATAGAAATGAATGGAGAGCGGCTGCGCCTGCGCAGTGTGCCCTCATTCAGTTCGGGGGCTCCATTCTGGATATAGGTGCGGGTCCCAGCGGTGGGACCCGCACCTATAAGACAATGGGGGCATATCCTAGTGATATGCCTCCATTGTCTAAAATGAGAATAACCCTTTAAGTAATAATTACTTAAGGGGTTATCCCATGAATAATATAAAAAGTGAAAATCAGATATCATATAGTACCTGGCAGTCTATTTCTAACAAACTTAGAATCCGCCCCTTACCACAAACCCATTCATTGCTCCAATTGCTCTACTACATTAATTTCATGCTAGCCCCTCAAGGGGGCATGTCCTTTCTCAGGGGCTGTCTCCTTTCTGCAGCAGCTGGTGGCAGTGAAAGGGTGGAACTGAACATGTGCTTCCATATCTGTGAAATGGACAAAGAATTTTGAAAAAGTACAAACAGCAGGTGGCACTATACAGATAAATATTAGTGAATAATTCAGAGACTGTACTAAATTTTGAATTACACACAATTACAAAAGTATCTGAGAAAACAAATCCATCCTCATTGACTTGCATTGTGGGTCATACTGGATCAATTTTGCTCCGCATCCCATGCCGGACAGAAAACCACAGCTTACTGCGGTTTGCTCTTCAGTATGGGAACCCAACCAAATGGAACGGAATGCATTTTGGAGCATTCCGTTCTGTTCAGTTTTGTCCCCATTGACAATGAATCGGTATTGAGATCCTCTGCCAGGAAAGTTAAAAGTGTGAAAGCAACCTTAACTATTTCCGGATACACACTAGTCGTATACCGTGGATATTATATTATACCCATCCTGCCAGATACAGAAGGAATAATGAGGGCAATATTTTACATTATATGGAACCCACAGAGCAACACAGCTCTTCCCCTAGTAATTATGCTTATCTGATGAAACTATACAAAATGTGTTCAAACATTATATGTTAAAGATTTCCTGTTGTAAAAACTATGATTTCCCTGAGTAATACCGGACACATGGGAGTCCTGGGAAATCTTAATGAGAACTGCATTGCAGAGCAGGACTATTCTCTATATACCTATATTATTTCTCCTAATGTTCCTAGTCAATAACCTGCATTAATAGTGGAGCTGAAAGCCCTCGCAGCCACTAATCAACCCTCTCCTCAACGTCTCACATCATATGTTTCCACTAAATCATCACTGTCCTATAGCACATATTATTCATCTCAATAACCCAGCAGACATAATGAGATCTAATTATCTTTTCAATTGTTCATTTTAAATGTTAATTGTCTTTTAAATTACAGAGCAATTTAGAAAAGTATGAGAAATGTAATTGCTCATTTTTGTCAAGCTTACTTTGTGAATAATGACCTTTTTTAAGATAAGCACATTATCTACGAGCCATCTCAGAGTTTTTTTTTTGGGGGGGCCGGGGAGGGGGGTGTAGTGTAATATTTGGAATGGAAAATACAGTAACTCATTCTATTTATTCTTAACAGTTTTAGACAATGATATGAAAGCATTAGCTGCTCGAAACAGACATAGACGCTCAATATAATCCATTGCCATTTTCTATGCTTATTAAAGAGCTAAAATTGAGTTCAGGTCAGGCCACCAAACGAGCATCTGTTTTGGCAGCCTGAGCAGAGAATTGCATTGAAAGCAAATGCAAAGTTAAAGGGGTTTTCTGGGACTTTTAGGGTATGTCCATTTTTTTGGACGAGGTTTTGAGTTCTGCCTTTCAGGATTTTCACCCAAAGTCAGAAGTGGATCCACCATGAAAGAGAAGTATGAATCATTTCTTTAGATTTCTGACTTTGAATCTTATAGGCACCTTATAAAAAAAAAAAACCTCTGGATATGCATAAACACTTAGGGTATATGCATATAGTGTGTGTTACACATGGATTTTCTGTGTGGATCTTCATAGAGAAAATCTGCAGTGTGATACAGTACCAGCTAAGTAGTTTTCAGAATTTCATGCACACAGTGTGGACATTTTCATTCTTCACAATGCAAAGGGTGAGATCTTGGGCAAATCTATGTCAACATCCACTCCAAAATTAGCAAGGAACATGTGAGTTTTGGTGCGTATTTGGTGTGGAAATACCACACATGAACATTACACATTGGTTGTTTAGCTCTAGCACATGTTACCAGTGCCAGATTGGTGTGGGTCTCATCTCTGGGACCATAGCCTATCTCCAAACCCCTCCAAGTGTGTGCTGGTTGCTAGAGGAGAGGGGGCACCAACAAATAAAATTGCCTGAGCCAGGATATTTAGATACCAGCTGAGACAAGTGAATTGAACCTTTGCCCCAGGAGTGCCTAGCTATTTCCTCAGGTGGCCATACTAAATCTTACTTGAACCAACCCAGTTCAAAATCCCCAATGACCTGCTTCCTTGTAATCTCTCTGCGGCACACAGTTCTCCAGCCTCTCTTTGGCATATGACCTTTCCTAATTGACTCACAACTCCAATCTAACTTCTTATGGTACTGATCTTCCTCTTTCACACCATGTGGCTTCAGCTACACAATATACTGACTGTTCTCTGCTGAAAGCCCTCATATAATATACAACCGTGACACCTATTGTCCTCTCACAGGACTGCAGGTAAACCTTCCGCATGTATCTATGAGCATTTGGGGGTACAATCTTTCCTTGGGGAGAGAGCACCTTAATCAGCATGAGAAGACTTATATGCCATACACGCTGCTCTGGAATTCTGGGAAGAAAGGAATGCAAATGAGCTCTTAGCAAGCTCTGTCCCTAATGCCACCAGATGTAAGGCAGCTATCCTATAAGTCACTGTTCGACATGACTCGAATATTAAATAAGCCAGCACCTCATCTGCAGACAGCTGTTTTGGGGTGATTGCCCCTCATCAGTGCAGAGCAGAGAGTACAAGCTTAACTGAGTGAGACCACTGGGTGAGACCACCCAGTTAATCCAGTACTCTCTGTTGTGCACTGATGAGGGGGCAATCACCCTGAAACAGCCATCTGCAGATGAGGTGCTGGCTTATTTAATATATGTATCAAGGATCATGTATCAAGGCCTATTTAAAGGGTCGAACATTGACTTATAGGATAGCTGCCCTACATCTAGTGGCATAAGAGGCAGAACCTGTTAAGAACTCATTTGCATCCCTTTCTTCCCAGAATTCCATAGGAGCATGTATGGGCTATAAGTTTCCTCACACTGATTAAGGTGCTATCTCCTCAATGAAAGAGAGAACCCCCCAAATCCTGACTTAGGCCTGTCACCCAGTTAAGCCTGTACTCTCTGCTCTGCACTGATGAGGAGCAATCATCCCAAAACAGCTGTCTGCAGATAAGGTGCTGGCTTATTTAACATACGAGTCACACTTCAAGGCCTATTTAAAGGATTGAACATTGACTGATAGGATAGCTGCCTTACATCTACTGGCATTGGAGGCAGAGCTTGTTAAGAGCTCATTTGCATCCCTTTCTTTTATGAGCATTAGCATACTGTATAGAATATAGAGATGAGCGAGCACTAAAATGCTCGGGTGCTCGTTATTCGAGTCGAATTTTTCCCGATGCTCGGGTGCTCGTTACGAATAACGAACCCCATTAAAGTCAATGGGAGACTCGAGCATTTTTTGCAGGGGACCGGAGCTCTGCATAGGAAGGTTGCGTGAAAACCTGGAAACCTCAGAAAATGATGGAAACACCACGGAAATGGACAGGAAACAGCAGGGGCAGCATACATGGATGCCTCTGAGGCTGCCTAATCGTACCATTATGCCAAATTCTGGGAAACAGCCTGGTGGTGACCCTCAAGACAATTGTGCTGACCCAGACCAAGATGGGCAAGGCACATGCCCATCACATGTTAGTAAAGCACCCAACTAGGTGCAACGAAGGTTCATCACCGTCTGCGGGTGACACCACTGCCCATGCTGGCACTGCTGTCCTATCCCCCGCCCCACGACGCAGGCATAAGCCTGACACAGCGTGGTGACAGCTTGGTGACCAAGTTAGATTGAGGTAGCAGGTGGACCATCCAAAAATTTACCCTGACACAGCATGGCAGTGAACCCAGAGTGACCAAGTGAGACTGAGGTAGCAGGTGAAGCACTTAAAATTTTACCCTGACACGGAATGGCGGTGAACGTCAGACACCACCTGCATGAGATTAGGGATAGAGCTGCTGTCTGTCAGGGAGAGTGTTAGGGCCTCAATTTAGATGTTGGTTAGGCAGGAATCACCCACAAAG
Source organism: Rhinella marina (assembly GCA_900303285.1). Classification (NCBI taxonomy): domain Eukaryota; kingdom Metazoa; phylum Chordata; class Amphibia; order Anura; family Bufonidae; genus Rhinella; species Rhinella marina. The sequence goes on along the minus strand of ONZH01025511.1, from coordinate 7,985 downwards.
AACCCAACAGCCCTTCTAAGGGCTACAAGCACCTTTTTTTTTGTCTCCTCCTGGCTGCTGGCTGGGACTTGTAGTGCAGCTACCGCCATCTTGGCTGCACACTGTTAGGGCGTGAAATTAGAATGTGGTTAGGCAGGAATCCTCCACAAAGAACCCAACAGTCCTTCTAAGGGCTTCAACGACCTTTTTTTTTGGCCTCCTCTCGGCTGCTGGCTGGGACTTGTATTGCAGCTACCGCCATCTTGGCTGCACGCTGTGCACAGCGACTGGTGGCAGAAGGGACAGCACGTGGTCCACACAGACCCAAAAGAAATTGCCCAAAGTCCTCTCAGTACTCATTTTTGCTGCTGCTGTACCTTGGCCTTGCTGAGATCTGTAGTGCAGTCTAGGGAATACGTTTTTTCTCTCAGTTATATATATTACAGTCCAGTGAACAATTATATTGTGTGCTGTACAGTAGCGTCAGTCTAGGGTATACGTTTTTTCTCTCAGTTATATATCCTACAGTGCAGTACATAATTCTGTCATGTGCTGCACACTAGCCGGAGTCTAGAAAATATACATTTTTTTCTCTCATTCATATATCCTACATTGCAGTGCAAAATTCTGTTGTGTGCTGCACACTAGCCAGAGTCTAGAAAATATACATTTTTTCTCTCATGCATATATCCTACAGTGCAGTGAAAAATTGTGTGGTGTGCGTTACACTAGCGGCAGTCTAGAGAATAAGTTTTTTCTCTCAGATACATTAATTACAGTCCAGTGAAAAATTCTGTGGTGTGTGGTACACTATCTGCAGTCTAGAGAATACGTTTTTGGCCTCAGATATTAATTCGACAGTTTAGTGATTACACAAAATGTTGAACCCAAGGGCTAAGGGTCGAAGACGTGGGCGTCCAAGTGATGTAGGGGGGCGCAAGCGCAAACGCAAATACAATTCCACCCACCCACATGCACAAGCCCTAAACGTCCACATTTTCAAACTGCTGAGCCTGCAGATGCTGCGATATAGACTGGTAGAGACTGAGGCTTTCCGCAACTTGATGGCGGTGGCTGTCTCTCGGTACTTGGTCCCCCACTATTTTTCACGATGTGCCGTCCCAGCTCTACACCAGCACATGTCAGAGAACATCATCCGTGCCCTGACCAACGCGGTTACTGAGAAGGTCCACCTAACCACGGACACGTGGACAAGTGCTGGCGGGCAGGGATACTATATCTTCCTGACGGCAAATTGGGTTAACTTGGTGGAGGCTGGGACCGAGTCTAAACCGGGGGCCGCTCATGTACTGCCCACACCGAGGATTGCGGGGCCTACCTCGGTCACGGTTTCTCAGACTTATTATGCCTTTTCCTCCAACCCCTCCTCCTCCTCCTCCTACTCTCAAATACAATCTGTGAGCACGGCGCCTTCAGTCGGTAGCTCTAGGCGCAGCAGCACTGCCGTGGGTAAGCACCAACAAGCGGCGCTGAAACTGCTGAGCTTAGGTGACAAGAGGCACACCACCCAAGAGCTGTTACAGGGCATCACAGCGCAGACCGATCTTTGGCTGGTGCCGCTGAAACTCAAACCAGGCAGAGTTGTGTGTGACAACGGGCGTAACCTGGTGGCGGCTCTGCAACTCGGCAGGCCCACACATGTGCCATTATACACCAATACTATTTCCCAAAGTAACAACAACCAATATAAACACTGCATATAAAACCTGCCTGGCCCACGTTTTCAATCTTGTGGTTCAGTGGTTCCTCAAGACCTACCCCAATTTGTCTGATTTGCTCACCAAGGTGCGACGCATCTGGGCGCATTTCCGCAAGTCAACCACAGATGCTGCCACTCTCAGGGCAGTGCAACGACGTTTACAACTGACTGCTCACCGACTGTTGTGCGACATGCCCACACAATGGAATTACACATGTTACCCAGGGTTTACCAGCAGCGCAGAGCAATTGTAGACTGCCAGATGACAACTTCCACAAGAACTGGTAGTCAGGTTAGTCAGCTTTTTCAAGTGTACAATGAGGAGTGGAGGTGGATGTCTGATATCTGTCAGGTGTTAAGGAACTTTGAGGAGTCAACACAGATGGTCAGCGGCGATGCCGCCATTATCGTCGTCACCATCCCGCTGCTTTGTCTGCTGAAAAAGTCACTGCGTCACTGCTCAGCATGAAGTCAGAGGCTTTGCGCTTGTCACAGGAGATCGGGGAAGAAGATACGTTGCTTGATAGCCAGACCACTCTCAGGTCTTTTTCTCAGCGCGAATTTGAGGAGGATGAGGAGGAAGAAAAGGAGACTGTTGGCGAGACTGAAGAGGGTACCTATGCTCATTCCTTCTTATCTGTTGAGCGTGTATGGGCTAAAGAGGCGGAGTTGGAGGAGGAAATGGAGAGTCAGCCTATTGAGGAGATTATTGCATGTTGGGACTCTGGCGCACATGGCTGACTTCATGTTAGGCTGCCTTTCCCGTAACCCTCGCGTTAGAAGCATTTTTGACAACACCGATTACTGGGTGTTCACCCTCCTGCACCCCAGGTACAAGCAGAACTTTTCCACTCTCATTCCTGTAGAGGAAAGGAGTATGAGAGTGAATCAATAACAACAGTCCCTAGTGCACAAGCTGAAACTATCCTTCCCATCTGACACCGCTAGCGGCAGAGAACGTAGTTCTGTGGGCCAACTAGCGGGGGAGAGGAGGGGAGCAGGAAGCTTGTCAAGCACTGGCAGGGGAACACTCTCCAAGGCCTTTGCAAGTTTTATGGCACCCCAGCAAGACTATGTCACCCATCCCCTAGTAGGTGGGAGCTGTTCAGAAAGATGGTGAGGGAGTACCTAGGTGACCATACCAATGTCCTGCGTGATCACTCTGCTCCATACAACTACTGGGTTGCAAAGCTGGACACATTGCCCAAACTGGCGCTGTACGCCTTGGAGGTGCTGGCCTGCCCTGCCGCTAGCGTGTTGTCAGAGCGGGTCTTCAGTGCAGCTGGTGGCATCATCACTGATAAGCGTACACGCCTGTCAACTGACAGCGCTGACAGGCTGACGATAATTGAAATGAATAAAGCCTGGATTTCACCGGAATGCAAATCTCCACTAGGGGAAAGCAGCTCAACATACAGATTCTTTATGTATCCTCTCCTCTCCTCCTCCTCCTCCTCTTCTAAAACAAACGCTGAGCCAACAGGCAATGTTTCTGAGGGCCAACTGGCGCTCTTTACAAACAATGTTTACAGAGGGACACCTACAGGCCCTCTCTCCAATACATTTTTTAGGAGCGTCAACTACAGACACTCAAAAACAATTTTTCAGGAGGGTCAACTACAGACACTCAAAAACAATTTTACAGGAGGGTCAACTACAGACACTCCTAAACAATTTTTGGGAGGCTCACGTACAGCCATTTGACTGCAATGTCAGTCTGACTAAGGCATTGTTGGTGTCACCGCCATGCTGTGTCAGTGTAAAATTTTATGTGCTTCACCTGCTTCCTGAGTGTAACTTGGTCACTCTGGGTTCACCGCCATGCTGTGTCAGTGTAAAATTTTAGGTGCTTCACCTGCTTCCTGAATGTGTAACTTGGTCACTTTGGGTTCACCGCCATGCTGTGTCAGTGTAAAATTTTATGTGCTTCACCTGCTACCTGAGTGTAACTTGGTTACTCTGGGTTCACCGCCATGCTGTGTCCAGGGCCGGATTATAATTGGAGCATTTGGAGCTACTGCTCCAGGCCCCGGCTCCAATGATTTCAGGGGGGCCCCGCGCCAGAAGTCCTCCTTTTTTACAGTTTGGGCGCAGGAAGCAATGAGCGCTTCCATCAATACAGATGGAAGCGCTCATTGCTGGAGCGCAGGAGCTGGTCCTGGTACTCACCACTCAGCTCCTTTCTCCCTTCTTCATTGGTGGTCAGCGGCTGCCTGCGCTGCACTATCCTGACTGGTGCGGCGTCAGGATGTAGTGCGCGCACTCTGACCTGACGCTGCACGCAGTCAGGTGACAGTGCAGCATGGGCAGTGAAGACAGAAGAGCGCCGGACCCGGAGCTGCCTAGAGGTAAGTCTTTTTTTTTTTTTTTTTTATGGGCGCACAGTGGGCTGATCTGAGGTCTGAATGGGGCACTATAGGGTGATCTGAGGTCTGAAGGGGGCACTATAGGGTGATCTGAGGTCTGAAGGGGGCACTATAGGGTGATCTGAGGTCTGAAGGGGGCACTATAGGGTGATCTGAGGTCTGAAGGGGGCACTATGGCTGATCTGATGTCTGATGGGGGCACTGTGGGCTGATCTGAGGTCTGAAGGGGGCACTGTGGGCTGATCTGATGTCTGATGGGGGCACTATAGGGTGATCTGAGGTCTGAAGGGGGCACTATAGGGTGATCTGAGGTCTGGAGGGGGCACTATGGGCTGATCTGAGGTCTGTTGGGGGCACTATAGGCTGATGTGATGTCTATGGGGGCACTATAGGGTGATCTGAGGTCTGAAGGGGGCACTATAGGGTGATCTGAGGTCTGAAGGGGGCACTATAGGGTGATCTGAGGTCTGAAGGGGGCACTATAGGGTGATCTGAGGTCTGAAGGGGGCACTGTGGGCTGATCTGATGTCTGATGGGGCACTGTGGGCTGATCTGAGGTCTGAAGGGGGCACTGTGGCTGATCTGAGGTCTGAAGGGGGCACTGTGGGCTGATCTGAGGTCTGAAGGGGGCACTGTGGGCTGATGTGAGGTCTGAAGGAAGCACAGCGGGCTGATCTGAGGTCTGAAGGGGGCACTGTGGGCTGATGTGAGGTCTGAAGAAAGCACAGTGGGCTGATCTGTGGTCTGAAGGGGGCACAGTGGGCTGATCTGAGGTCTGAAGGAGGCACTGTGGGCTGATCTGAGGTCTGAAGGAGGCACAGCGGGCTGATCTGAGGTCTGATGGGGGCACTGTGGGCTGATGTGAGGTCTGGTGGGGGCACGGTGGGCTGATGTGAGGTCTGAAGGAGGCACTGTGGGCTGATCTGAGGTCTGATGGGGGCACTGTGGGCTGATCTGAGGTCTGATGGGGGCACGGTGGGCTGATGTGAGGTCTGGTGGGGGCACGGTGGGCTGATGTGAGGTCTGAAGGAGGCACTGTGGGCTGATCTGAGGTCTGAAGGAGGCACAGCGGGCTGATCTGAGGTCTGATGGGGGCACGGGGGCACGGTATAGTATTTGGGGACATTGGGGAGCACAGTGGGCGCAGTATTTTAGGCAGCAGCAGGATAACAGTAAAAGTGGGTAATCTATGATGTCTTTGTGGCAGAGAGAAGATGGGGCTGAAAGAAGTGTCATGGCAGTGTGGGCCAAATAGAGAAGATGAGAAAAGAGAAGATCTACATCAGGAAGACGTCACTGGATGTAAGAGGTGTGTACTGCTGTATCATCTGGTATGTCTGGTGCTGGTGAATGTAATGTCCATCCAAATATGTGTCACCTGTTTCTTCAGCAAGGACTTGCCGGTATATGGTATGTTACTGCTGCAGCCAATCAGTAATCTAATGCTGAGAACTGGCTGCAGTGGACACATACCATACACCTGCACATCAGTGTGCACATCACCAAAAAGAGGAAAAAAGTTTCCTCATCCTTGTGTTTAAATGACTGTGGTGATGCTGCCAGCGCTGTGCTCCCTCTGGCTCATGTCTTATTGTATGTGGAGTGTCAGCTCCAGAGCAAACAAGCACTGACAGCCCCAGCACAGCTCAGCTTAAGGTTTTCCTCTTTTTTTTTTTCTTTTGCCGGGCACTTACTGGACGAGGGGCGTGGTTTAGCAGATTGTGGGTGTGGTTTAGCAGGTTGGGGGTGTGGTTTAGCAGGTTGTGGGTGTGGTCGAGAATGTCCTCCTTTTTGAGATGAAGCAGGTGGCCACCCTACCCCCCACGTCCCTGGTGCCGCCCCCCGCTGCCGGTGGTACAGTGGAGCACGGGAGCTTTGCACTCCTGTGCTCTGCTGTCTCCTATCTTACTGGCTACTTCTGCCAGTGAGATAGTCGCATCCGTCTGACCTGGGTCACCGCAGCCCCGGATAGGCCAGAGCCAGAGCCTATCCGGAGCTGCGGGCAACAGAGCAGACGGACGCGATGACGTCATTTTTATATAAATAGTCAACTGGCTGTTTCCAGTTGGGGTGCGTCTTTTCAGTCTGTCAGCACTGATTGGACAGTATCAGCGACCTCCACCCACCCAACTGGTAACATCTCGTTGATATTTTTTCAAAGGCTATATTCGGATCACTATTAGCCCTTCACTGGGCTTTCCATTCAAGGGTTACATTTAAATTCTTGAAACTGGATTCAAACATAACCCTCAACGGAACTTTGTTACATTGTTCTGGAGGGCCTTGCGTAAGTTGCGGCGAGGGGGGCCCCATCATAAATTTTGTGCTCCATACTGCTGGTAGCCTTAATCTGGCCCTGGCTGTGTCAGTGTAAAATGTTATGTGCTTAACCTGCTACCGGAGTGTAACTTGGTCACTCTGGGTTCACCGCCATGCTGTGTCAGTGTAAAATTTTATGTGCTTCACCTGCTACCGGAGTGTAACTTGGTCACTCTAGGTTCACCGCCATGCTGTGTCAGTGTAAAATTTTATGTGATAAAATAGTTGATGTATAGCGGCTCTCCACTAATTACAGGTGGATTAAGAGGTGCTTGATTAACGGTACACCTAAACCGTATGATAAAGGTAAAATACAACAATTGATTGCTTAATCAGCACACTCACATGTGGGTAATAGCATAGAAAAAGTTTTAATTAGTTGTATAGCTAAAAGAACAATATAAGAAATAACACCAGCTTAAAAAAATATATCACTTGCTTAAAAGAACATATATATATTCCACTTGTGTGAAAAATTATAAGGTTAAAAATGAAAAATAAAAATAAGAATACGGAGATAAAAAATAAAAAATAAAAGTAAAATGTAAAAAATAAATTGAATCACCCGGGTGGAGTATCAGCCGTGGCATATGAGGCTCATTTTTTCTAGTTTCAGTGATTGTATGATAGAATAATGATATTTCCACAGGGGTGGCAGTACATGTATAAATGCCTTGGTTCCTGGATAAACTAGAGGTGAAGTATCAATGGATATAAAGTAGCAAAAATAACAGTCAGACTATTTCAAGTGCAAGGAGTATAAAGTATCCAATATGCTAAAATAAATGGAATTCCACTGTTCCTATATTTCAAGCTGCAAATGGTCTCAAATAGTAGCTACACATAATCTTATTTCAATATGGTTGTAGCCAATATATTCAGGCATATGAATAATGGCAAATGTCTCTTGACATATGGGAAATAGCCAGTGTCTTTTTCAGAGAAATTGGTAAATACTTTACCCTCCTTGTATAGGGAATTCTTCTGTTCGATTCCTCTGGGAGTTGTCTGTATCGATGATATCGCTAGTTCTTCTGTATGGGAGCCACCCGTGTCGGTGGTGCCGCTGAGTCTTTCAATTTGGGAGCCGCCCGTTCGTGTCTCTCGGTCCCGCCGTCCGCGCGTATGTTTCGCGCCTTGTATTAGCGTTCCACGTGGACGCTGCAGATAATCTGTGATAATGCCGGAGAGCGTTAATATACGGGAGCCCAGTTGGATGCTCCAACGATGTTTCCCAGTAGTTAGTCAGTCCAGTAAATGCAGTTATACACTGTAATTGCCTTTGTTTCTTGAGAAATATAAATTATTCCTCTGGCTGCCACTTGCACTAAACGCGTTTCGGGGTACTCCCCTTCCTCAGTAGTGTGGCGCCTTAGGGTGAATCCTGTTTATTTATAGGGTCGATTTGGACCCAGTAATTATTCTTAATTGATATGGTAATTAACCCCTTGATGATTTTTCCAGCCGGGAAAACATAAAATATATGTGAAGATGAGCAAAATGCAAGATAATATGGAATAAATATAACAAGTCACCATTCTGTGATGATAGCAGTCTGCCTTATATATAATAATATAAATAAATAAATAAAAATGCAAAAT